>VZTF01002618.1:0-28653 GCA_013397755.1 Cnemophilus loriae | reverse complement strand
AGTCCTGAGCGCCGGCAGAGGCAAAAACAAGCTGCCCTGGGAGAACGAGCCGGCTGCGGACAGGGAAGGCGGCTCGGGGGTCAGGATGCCTGTCACGAAGGGTGTGGAGCAGGTATGTAACTCCCGGGGTGCCTTTTTCCTTAAGGCATTTCCAGAGGGAGGGTGGAAAGTTGTCGGAGGGTTGTTGAGTGAGAGGTGTTTGGGAGGTGTGGCTGCTGTTTCGTGTTTCGTGGATCTGTGGACTCAAAACGCTCTGGGATGGTAAATTTGGAAATTCCTTATGTCAGATTCAACCAGGCAACTCACCAGACTACTTATTGCTTAGAAAAAGTGTATAAATCTTTTCTTGAGGTTAGCTGAGACACTTTTCAGGTCTGACAGTAGTGACATGACTCTGATATGTCAGCAATGACAGGCGAACCTTTGGGAATGAGCACAAAAGTGGGGAAAACATCCTTTATTTGTATGTTTGGGTTTGACAGCGTGGGACTGACTGCAGAGACGTTCCTGTTGGGCGGAAAACTGAGCAGTTCCTTCAGCTCAGGCTCTGAAGGCAGAGCTCCGGGGTGGGGCTGAGCCAGGGCTCTTTGGGATAAACCTGGGCCCTGCCAAATGCCTGTGTGGCTCTTGCTCATCAGACTGATCCAACCAGGAAAAATGTAGGCCAGGCTGGAATAACAATTCTGGTTGAGTTTGGGTGGAATCACCCTCTGACCACGTCGGCAGCTGGAAAGGGGAGGAACCTCTGGAAAATGGTCCAGGTCGTTTTTCCTTTGCCAGTGGTTCTGCGAGGTGTTTTGGATATCACACATGGGGGTGTATCTGTGTGTGGTGGTTGTTCTGGTGTGTTTTGGTTTTCTTTTTAAAGTGGACACGTTTGGTTTATCATAACTTGATCTCCTGTGAGGGAGCTGAAGCAAACAGAGCTCATCAGGAAATCAGAGGCTGTGCAGAGGAGATTCCTCGGTGCCACATTTAGGCACTCAGATTTTAATTCTCAGTTGCTTGGTAACTTGTTGCTGGATGAGGTCATGGACAGCGAGTGCTCCTCTGCAGCCAGGCTGTGGGGCAGGCCCTGAACAGAATAAACTCAGTTCACGTGTCTGTACTGTCAAACCTTGGAGTTCATGCCTAGACTTGAATGCTCATCCCTTTCCTTGGTGCCTGTGTTACCTTTCCTGAGGCTCCTAAAGACATCTGTGTCTTCCTGAGCTGATGAATCAGTTCCCTTGGGATAGCTACAAACAGGCTCTGGGCAAGAAGATGTGTAGGAACACCTCTGTTAGAAGAAGGGTTTTGTTTTTCAAAAACAAACAGTTTTTCAGTATTAACTAATGCAGCTTGTAAAAAAGCCAGCTGTTTGTCAGTGTTCTCCTGGCAGGTTGGGCTGAGCCCTGTGCTGCTGGTGTTTTTCTGTAGCTGTGAACAAAAAGCAAGTTAATACAGGCACCAACACCTGGCTGGGGCTGGGAAAGGGGGAACATTCCCTGCCTGGAACAGCCCCTCTGCAAGGAAGTCAGGGAGGGGCTCTGGAAATGGTCCTTTTCTGAAAGGAATGGACCTTTTGTGCGTGTGGTTGTGTTTATCCCTGGAGGGCTGGAGGGATTTCCAGCCCTGCAGAGAGGTAGAGAAAGCCGTTAACTTATGGATTCTGTTTGGTTGGTGGGTAAAGTGCGTTTGGAGATGAGGTAAATCATCAGTTCCTGGAATGGTTTGGGTTGGAAGGACCTTAAATCCCATCCAGTTCTGCCCCCTGCCATGGCGGGGACACCTCCCGCTGTCCCAGGCTGCTCCAAGCCCCAGGGTCCAGCCTGGCCTTGGGCACTGCCAGGGATCCAGGGGCAGCCACAGCTTCTCTGGGCACCTTGTGCCCCTCCTGACTCTCCCAGCCAGGAATTCGTTCCCGATATCCCACCCATCCCTGCCCTCTGGCAGTGGAACCTGATTTGGCACAGGATGAATTGGAGTCCTGTTGGCCAGACCTCAGTTACTGCAAAGGCAACTTAAAACACCGGCGTGGTTTAATAGTGGAATATTTACCTGATTGCTGTAGCTGACAGCTTTGCTGCTCCTTCTTCACATCCTGATCCTTTGTCCCATCACACCTGTGTGAAGCTCTCCAGGGCAGGGGACACTGTCCAGTGATGTTGGTGACCAGAGGGACATGAGGGAAGGGCTGGAGCTGTGCCAGGGCAGGCTCAGGCTGCAGATCAGGGAAAGGTTCTTCCCCCAGAGGGTGCTGGGCACTGCCCAGGCTCCCCAGGGAATGGGCACGGCCCCGAGGCTGCCAGAGCTCCAGGAGCGTTTGGACAGCGCTGCCAGGGGTGCCCAGGGTGGGGTTGTTGGGGGGTCTGGGCAGGGCCAGGAGCTGCACTGGATGATCCCTGTGGGTCCCTTCCCACTCAGAATATTCCATGATTCTCTTGGATACGAGTAGGTGAATTGTGTTCATAATTTGAACATAAACCTGGCTGGTGATGCCTGTACTGAGACATTCCAGGAGCTGTGAGAGTCAAGCTCTTGTCCCTGGGGCATCCAGCAATCAGGGTCTGGGTGGGAAGTCACCCCTGGATCTGCCCCTAACTCCCTCAGTAAGGAAAATGCATTTTTCATGAATAAATCTCAGGTAGTTGACTGGTTTCTGTACATGTGAAATATTAATTATTAATTCAGACATTCCTTTGAAATGAATTTGCTTAAAAATTAACTTTTGGGGTCATTCTGTGGCTGAAAGGATGCATGAAAGTAGCTTAATGTTTAAAGCTGTTTTCCTGCCAGTGTGTTTAGGGTCATGTTACAGGGTGACTGTCCAAGGCTGTGTCTAGACTCTCCTGATCAGATAAGGTGTGAGGAAAACATGTGTAAGTTAATGTGTACTAAAAATAAAAGGTAGATAAGGCACACTGACCTCAGGGGTTTGTGTGGCAGCCTCTGTGGAGAGCTGTGGATCCTCCATCCCTGGAGGTGTTCAGGTGTTCAGGGGCAGGTTGGAATATGGAATATTGCAGGGTCAGAGTTACCCCTGGGACACACGGACCCTGCAGGCCCTGTCCCTGCTGCCGAAGGTTCCTTTTGGTACCCAGGGGTTCCTTTTGGGGGAAACAAGAGCATCTGAACATTTCACTGGACATTGAAGCCCTGTCACAAAGTTCTTGTGAACTCTGGGGGTGTTGGGCAACCCGTGTGGAATTCTTCTCATTTCCATGTTGACCTGATAACTGGAGATTCTGATAGCTGGGCTTTGTGGAGGCCTCTGAGTGTTCAGATGACCTGGGAAATCAGATTTATGGAACAAAACCTCTTTGTTTTGCGAGGATCAGAGGGACACAGGGGGTGACCAGTCTGTGGGATAAAGGTGTCCTTTCCTTGGGTGTCCCTCTGGGACCTGAGCCCTGGTTTTTCTGGAGCTGGGAGAGGATTTTGGGGAGACACTGTTCTGTCTTTGTGTGGTGTTGGTCTCTTCCCTGGGAGCAGGTCGTTGATGCTGCTGGTGCTGGATTAGGAGCACCTTTGGTCTCATCCAGTGGCCCAGGGAAGGGATGCAGGGAGGGAATGTTTGCCTGTGATTCCAGGCCGGGCTGGACAGGGCTTGGAGCAGCCTGGGACGGTGGGAGGTGTCCCTGCCATGGCAGGGGTGGGATGGGATGGGATTTAAGGTCCCTCCCAACCCAAACCATTCCATGGTCCCATGATGGGTCACTCTCGAGGGCTGTGCTTTGATAACCAAGTTACCAGTTCACGTGGTGGATGGATTCAGGTATTTTCCAGCTTTTGTGGAATTTAGAGGAATCTGAACCCTTTTGGGAAATCCCTTTGCTGGGATCTGTCATCTGCTCCAGGGAAACATCTGGCAGCTTTGGGATTGCCTTTATTTCCCACCACCCCCAAGCCTGCGTTTAGTGAGTTTGCAATATTGTAATTATCATTTGTGTACAGGGAAGCAGAGTTTTCATTCCTGGGGCTGGGATGGGAACAGCTGAGTGAAGCTGTGCAGTCATGGCAGTGTTGGAATTTACTCCTTCTGCATGTGTTGCTTCACCTCTATGGAAAAATGGGATGGAAGTTGATCCTGTACCAGCTCCTAAGCAGAGAATTCCCTCTAGCCCAGCTGAAACCAGGCTGTGGTAATTTGTACAAGGAATATTTAATCAAGGACTGAAGGATCCGTGCATAGAAAATGTTTGCTGATCACAGGGGCAGGAATGCCAAGGTCTCACCTCTGTTATCCCAACTTGTAATAACGTGGAATAAACCACTTCAGCATTTTCCTGCTGTTCTTTTCCTCCTGTGTCCCTCGGAGCCCGGTTCGGATGGAGGCTCCCCAGGTTCTTCCCTGTGGGCTTTAAGCACTTGTCCCAAAATCCTTGCAGGGAGAGCCCAATCCCTGCAGGCTCATTAAAAACCTTCAGCTCTGGCTGTCAGGGAATTGTGATGCCAAGTTTTCAGCTTTTGGGCGTTTTGCTGGGTTTGCTTAGGGTGGTTCAGACTGGAGGCTGGGACATCGATCCCATTGGAACCCAGGAAATGCTGGCAGTAATCAGACCGTGTTTTTGTAAACAAAAACAACATTTTGGCCAGTCTGTTAACCAGAGAACCCCTCCCAGGCCCAGAGAAGGGTTTCCTCCAGGAGCTGATGGCCGGGTGGCTGTGGGCCTTGGAGCTCAGCTCCCTCTGGGAATTGCTTTTTAAAGCACTGGAAGGAAAACCAGAGAAGTTGCTGCTTCCCTTATTTATTTCCTGCCACAGGTACCACGTGGGAGTGAAAGTTTCCATTTTTAAGGGGAACAGTGACAGGGAAGATAATTAGGAATATGCAATTAAAAAGTTTGAATTCAGAAGTTTATTTTTCCAAGAGGAGTCTCAGTGGTAGGATATGGAGATGGAATTTCTCTTGGCTTGGATGTGGATCTTGTATCTCCTCCTTACTTGGAAAGGACCTGGAGGTTTTGTGGGAACTCTGAGGTTTTTCTCTATATTCCATAACCAGTTCTATTTTTCAGCTCCTGTATGACACAGTAAATGTCATAAGGATTTAAGAACAATTAACTGGTGCTCATTGTCATGATTCTCATCCCAGGTTTTCAGTTCTGTGCCCCATTTTGTGATGCTTTTGTGAAACCCCACTGCAATATTAATGAACCCCCTCAGAGATACCAAACCAGAGCCTTTGGCTGCTGTTTGTGTGACCCAGGCACTGAACTTTAAGGCAATCTGCTAAATCACCCTGAGGTTTCTCCTGGAGCAGGGAAGGTTTGGGACACCCGGGAGTCATCCCAGGGGTCTCTCCCTGTCCAACACAACCTGGGTTGTGTGGGCCAGGCTGGATTTAGGAGATGATGGAATTACAGGCTCGTGGAAAGCTGCAGTTCCACATTCCAAGAGTTCTCCCAGTCTGAGAATCCATCGTTGTGATGAACTGAGACCTCCAGTGAAATTAAACCCCACATACGTTTATAAATGACTGTATTTTGGATGTGTTAGACCGCAAATTCCCCCATTCACACCCCAGGATGTTGGATAAAGGAGTTTTGAGGCTGAACCTGGTGCTGCTCTTCCCACTACTGAATAAATATTTCCATTTCTGCTCAGACTCCTCCGTGTGCAGCCTTCTCTGTGAAAGGGGAGAGCAGAGGAAATACAGCCTGGGAATGATTTAAATCACTGATTTCACTAATTAAATCAGCAATTTATTTAGATCATGACCTTTTCTTTGCTAAATGTTGGTATTATTGAGATTTTCTCCCTACCTGTAGCCAGTTCTCAGTAAAAGCTGCTGGTGTTGCCAGGTACAGTTTTAGACTGAATCTGGAGTGTGTGGTTTGCAAGAAACTGTTCCATTCTGGGATTTTGGGATTCTGTTGTCTATTTAAACACCTCCCTATCTAAAGCACATAATTCGAAAGGTCAGTGTTTGAATTTTAAAATTTAATTTTTAAAATAGTGCCGTTCTCTATCACTTTGTTTTGTTGGGTTTTTTTCCCCTTTCAGTGTGAGCGGTTTTAACCTGCATTTTAGTGACACCTGGAAAACAGCTAAAGTGCTTTCTAATGCTTAAAATATTTGAATATTGGGTAGCTGGGAAAGCAAGGCTTGTGTGAAAATATTTGTAACTGTGCTGTTTGCACAGAGCAGGGCTGTGCTTTCATTTCACACTCCGTTTATTTTGCTTTTCCCTACAGTTGGCTGCATCCAGTGATTTCCTTCACTCCCCGAAGCTCCGGCCCTCCCAGGGAATCCCAGGCAGTGATGAGTTGTTTTTCAGCAGGAAAAGAGCTTCCAGGACTTTATTGCAGCCCGGCGTGGAGCTGAACTCGGAGCATTCTGGCCCTGGTGCTGGTGAGTGGCGGCACAGAGACGTGCTGGGGCTGCCAAGGCAAAGCAGATTTTAGTGCTGGAGTTTCAGAAGAGTCTGAAAAGCCTGGGCAAGACCAGACCTGAGTGGTTGTGTCCCCGTGGCCCTGGGCTCTGTCCTTGTCCCCTTTGGGGGATGCTGGCCTGGCCAAGTGTGCTCCCTGGCCGTGGTTTGGGTTTTAAGGCGTCTGCTCCCCTCCGTTGTCACGTGCTCAAAGAGGGGATTGTTCCAGGGGGTTCTTTTGCCCCCCTGCAGTTCCCAGCTGGAGCAGTGCCCTGGAAGAGCAGCCAGTCCTTTTCCCTTTTTCCCTCTGAGCTGCTTCGTGAGGTTGCTTAGAGACTCTGGGATTAAGTACTTGGAGCGCGTTTGAGTTTCACGCTCAGAGCTACCCAGAGTCTGCATTCCCCGTGAAATATTACTGGATATTCTCTGCTGGACACCACGTGCTAAGTATCGATTTGGTTCTTTGTGTTCTCTTTTGGAAGATGCTCTGGGCTCTCATCAGCCCCAGATTTCAGGGAAATGTGGGACACTTGGATACCCCCAGGCACGTGGCAGGAGTGGCAGTGTGGGCTCTGGTTTGCAGTTTTTGGGATTAAATAACTGTCAGCAGGACAAAGGTACGTGGCTTCTGCCAGGGCGTGTCACTTTGGAGTTGTCTCTTTGTTCCTTTGCTTCCCTAGGAAATTAAAAGTGTTACTGCGAGGCTGTTCAGTCCCTCTCCAGATGTCTCCTCCTGTGTGATTTAATTAGTGGTTGTTAATTTACAGCCCCACCTTTGATCTCTGACTGTGTCAGGGTGTTAGAGCAAAGGTGCTGCTGTGGGAGGATCACAGCAGTGTTTGATCTGCTTGCATCACTCTTTTTTTTGAAATAGAGTTCTCCAAAACATGCCAGAGAAATAGTTTTAAGGCTTAAACTCACATTTGGAGAGGAATGCAATTTGCAGAATGAAGTTGGTTGGTTTGTCTGCTTGCTTTGGGCAAAACCTTCAGGCTTGGAATGCCTAGTAGTGCATTATTTCATGGGAAGTTATTCTTATGATGGATTATTTCACTGGAAATTATCTTTATGGTGCATTATTTCACTGAAAATCATTCTTATGGTGAATTATTTCATTATAAACTATTATTCCAAGACCCAGTTACCACAAGTCCTGTTCCCTTTTCCTTTGCTCAGTTTGTTCCAGCCTCAATTTTTCCAGCAAGACCCAGAGAAGTTTTTGCACTCAGGCAGAGCCCACCATGTCCTTCCAAGGTCCCAGTGCCAGCCAGGGCACCTTCATCCTGCCCTCCTTCCCCCTGTCATCCGCCAGGAACAGCCCCAAGCACCTCTCCTCCCCTGCTGCCTCTCCAAGGAAGTCCCAGGAGGATCCCAGGAGCCTCTCCAGCTCCTGGCCTCTCAAAAGCTTCGAAGGGCTGCCTAAGCCTGGCTGCCAGAAGCAGCTGCTCAGCCAAAAGCCAGGGGACAACACAGGTGGGAATGTTCTCAGTGTGATAAAGAGGGATTTGGGGGTTGGATTTTGAGGGATTTTTCAGTGGTCAGAAAATCCAGTGGCAGGTGAGAGGGAGCTGGGCAGTGCCTCGGGTGCAGTTAGGAATGGGGTTTGTCTGTTTATTTATTTATGTATTTATGTATGTATGTGTGGCTTCACTGCTCACACCCCTGCAGGCTTCTCCTCAAATGTGGAGCCTTTGGATTTGTCATAAAGCAAAATATGCTACAGCTTTGCTTTTCTTAATGTCTCGGGGAAAGGTTTGTCTTCAAACTAAAACAAATCCCCAAACGGAGCACTTTTAGGGAAAGTCAGGACAGAAATACCTGTTACTGTCCATACCCTAATTAATCCATGTGCGAAGAGGGTTACTTAGTGCATTTTGCCTTTTTGCCTCTTCCTTTGAATTATAGAATCCCAGAATGGTTTGGGTTGGAAGAGACCTTAAAACTCCTCCAGTTCCAACCCCCTGGGTAAAACCAGCTTTACTCTGTGTTTAGGTTAAACTGCTTCCTAATCACTCAGGAGGCTCCTGAAACAAAGTAACAGCTCCCACACGAAATTCTGCACTGCTTAAAGAACTCTGTTTGAAATTTCATCTTCCCTGACACCCATATTTTTGTGCATGTGTAGAAAATTTCCATCTGAATGCTTTGGGATTTTCTGTCCCTGGAATGTGACCCTGCCTTGTAGATGTATTTATTATTGTATTTATTATTGTATTTTTCACTTATTATGTGTTTTCCATATGCATTTTTATTTTTTCTGGTTCTGTGGAGTACCTTTGTTGTTACAGCAGCTTCCAGGGGAGTTTGGGGATGAGTGTTTTTCTCGTAATGAAGAAAGTTAATTAATTTTGAAAGAGACTAAGGACATGTGCATGGACTTTGATGATCCTTGTGTGTCCCTTCCAGCTGAGGATGTTTTGATTCTATGTCGGTGTGCACGTGCATGAAACACTCATTTATATTTTCCTAAAGGAAGGAGACACTAAAAGTGGAATAAATTGGTACCTGAGCCTGCACAAGTGTGTTTTTAACACTCATTCCATGGCAGGAGGAGTTTTGTGGATACAGAAGTGAGATGTGAAGTTTGTCCTGGCACTGCCTCTGACAGTCCCTGTGTGTTCCAGGGGACAGCCCGCTGGAGAAGCCCCCCGTGCCGCTGGAGAAGCCCCCCGTGCCGCTGGAGAAGCCCCCCGTGCCGCTGGAGAAGCCCCCCGTGCCNGGGACAGCCCGCTGGAGAAGCCCCCCGTGCCGCTGGAGAAGCCCCCCCTGCCCCTGGAGAAGCCCCCCCTGCCGCCGAGGGCCGCCCTGGGCAGAGCCCCGGTGCCGCAGGGGGGGCTGCGGGGTGCCCGGCCCGTGCCCCCCATCCCGCGGCTGCCCAGCCCCCGGGAGCCCCCCGGGAGCAGGGAGGGCACGGAGCTGGCAGCGGGGCTGGCGGAGCTGCACGTGGAGCCCGAGGAGCTGGACCAAGAGGAGGTGGGTGACACGGGATAAACGCACTTTTAACAGCGTTACCCACCCCTGGCAGCGTTCAGGGCCGGATGGGGTTTGGAGCACCCTGGGGTGGTGGAAGGTGTCCCTGCCCATGGAACGAGGTGAGCTTCAAGGTCCTTTCCGTCCCAAACCAGTCTGGGATTCTGTGAGTTTTGGCTTTGCCTTTCTGTCTGTACCTCCCATGATCTGTTCCCCACTGAAAGGAACTTGAGGTGTTAAACAGAGGAAGAATTTCTAACGTGAAAAATATTCAGCAAAAAGAGGGGAGAATGCTGCAGCATGAAATTCTAATAATTATACATTTTCCTGCTCATCTGAGTAGGATCTCTGCTTGCTGGGCACTGATTGCATGATTTAGAGGGGGTGTAGATGGGATATTGGAAGGAATTCCTGGCTGGGAGGGTGGGAAGGGGCTGGGCTGGAATTCCCAGAGCAGCTGTGGCTGCCCCTGGATCCCTGGCAGTGCCCAAGGCCAGGCTGGACACTGGGGCTGGGAGCAGCCTGGGACAGGGGGAGGTGTCCCTGCCATGGCAGGGGTGGCACTGGGTGGGATTTAAGGTCCTTTCCAAGCCATTCCATGGTTCTGTTTCTAGGATGAGCAGATTTGCTGGGAAAAGCCTGAGGTCCCACTGTGTGTGCTGGCAGCCATCCCTTTCCTCCTTTAATCTACTGATCTACTGAAAAGCACGGCGCAGTTGATGTGCTTTAGCAGGAATCTGTCCCTGTGCTCTGGCAAGGGAAGCTGGGATACAGCACTGCTGTGAGGCTGTACTTGCTTGCAGGAGAATTATTCTTGTGCAATAGAACAGGAGAGGGACCATTACAATCGCACAAAAACCGTGTGAGTGGTGATCACACTGCCCAGCAGGGCCTTGTGCACCCCGTGGGCTGAGCTGAACGCTCAGACTTTATTTAGCTGAGAAGAAGCCTTTTCCCTCTGCAGTGAGTGCCCCCTGTCATTTCCCCCCGTTTTTCCCCGCTGTCCAGATGCAGAATTCCCTGAGGTCCCTGCGGAACAGCGCAGCCAAGAAGAGGGCAAAGCTGAGCAGCAGCATCGCCGACCTGGAGAGCCCCGACTCTGCCCTGAAACTCGAATTTTCCGCGGACTGCCCCTCCCAGGGCTCCTCCCCCGGCGCCGCCTCCACCGGCGAGAGTGGAATTTACAGCCAGGAGTCCCTGGGCTCGCCCGTGGCCACCCTGCCCCCCAGGAGGAGAGTGATGTGAGTGTCACTTGGTGTCCCCTCAGCCTGGGAATCCCCACACAGCCTTCGTTCAATCATGGTATTGACTGGTACATATTTCATATAGGATTGCCTTGCTTAATAGCCTGATTTTTCCTAGTGAATTATGTTCCTCTCTAAAAATACAAGAGCTGCTTAATGGCAGTATTCTATTTTTTCCTGGCTTTTGACATGAATCTGCAGTAGGCCAGGGCAGGGAGGCAGTGCCAGGGGCTGTAAATACTTGACAAAGACTTTCCCTGGCACAGCAGGAATGTGACCAGAGCTGAACAGGGGAGTGAGAAGGACAAGAGTGAAGAGGAGGGATAAGGTTGGGTTATTACAGTCTGGAAATTGGAGGAGGAATGGCCTTGGGTTTGTTGAGAAGAGGAAGACAATGCAGATGTTTCTTATTGTGGATCAAGAGCTGGTTCCATTTATTCCTGAGAGATAATTGTGGATTTAAAATGCCTTCCCAGAGCTCTGCTAAATAGAAATTGGGTAGTGACAAATGCTGCTCTGATTGTAAAGGACAACAACCCAGTGGGTTATGAGCAGCATGAACTATTGTTTAATGAAATAAAAAGGGATTTGAGGAATTTTGCAAATTTTTCAGCCCGAAATCTCCTGTTCTGCTCTCAGAGCCCATGATGAAGCTCTTTGTAGCTCTGTCCTGAGGATATTTTTGTGTGTACTAAAAGCATCTTTTATAGACTCACAGAATCCCAGGGTGGTTTGGGTTGGAAGGGACCTGAAAAATCACCTAATTCCAACCCTGCCATGAGCAGGGAGCCTTCCACACAACTGGCACACAACTGCATTAACACCAGAAAGCAAAACAGGGAACACAAAAAGGAAAGGGTTTTGATCCAGAAGGAGCCTGGAACGATTCACAGACAGAAGGGTTTCAATTGTGTGGCCCAGAATTAATTTATATTCACATCCCTTCTTTGTGTGCATTACTGCTGAATCACATTTTAAAAAATAATCTTTGAAATCCCACATTCAAATGCTGGAATCCTTCAGAAGTCAAGGCTGTGGAGTCCTGGGTGTGCTGCTTTGGGCTAAGCCATGCTCTGTGCAGCATTGCCATGTCCATTATCCAGTGCTTGATGTTTTCCTGGATCCTCAGGCAGAGGAGTTCTGAACCAGCCAGGAGGAGAGGGGACATGTGGCAGTCACCCTGAACTGGGAGAAGTGACAGGGTCCATCCCAGGTGACACTGAAAGCCTTGGAAAGCTCAGAAAAATGCCAGAGAGTTTAGCTCGGGGGGTCTGTGAGCACTGGCACAGACTGGCATTGTCTGTTCACAGAATCTGTGCCTGGGCACCAGGAATGGGGTTTCTGGTGTGTTTGCTTCTGGAAGGGCTTGGTTTATCTGCTGATAAACTGCCAGGGGTGAGGGGAGCTGGATACAGGAACTGGGGACATTCCTGGAGCACGGGCCTTCCCTTGGAGCTTGAAAGAGTTTAGTTGTGGGTATTGCACTGGCTCTGGCTTCCATCATCTTTCATATCCAGAGAATCATTTCAAATTTAAAATCATTTAAAAGTTGTTCTTGTAGATAAGAGCATTTTCATGAATGTGTCTGCTGGACACTGAGCTGGGAACAGCTCATCCCTGGAAGTGGCAGGAGGATTTGGTCACTCTCCTTTGCCAGGCTGGAACCAGCATCATCAATTCCTTACTTGATGGGTGTATCCTAAATTTATTCCTACTAAGGTTTCCTCATGAGGGTTTTCCTTACGGTGTTCTTCATAACGGACCTGCTCATCAAATAATTCCCACTGAATTCTGTTTCTGCTCAGTGTGAACATTTGTGGAAATACTGGAAATAGGTTTTCCACAGAGAAACTGGAATCTGTTGTTGTCTTTGCTACGAAGTGTTTTTGGCTGGACTTTGAGGAGTGTGCAGGAGTGTACCTATAAAATGTGTTTATGTCTACAGGTCAGACACTTTTCCAGCACTTGGCAGCAAATCCCATCCTGCAAAAGTGTCTCCAGCAAGGCCCAGAGACGCAGAGGGGGCAGAGCATCACCCCAGCACAGGTGTGTTCCTGTCAGTACTCACCTGAGGGACCAGAGTGGCCCCTCGGTGTGGCTGTTCTCGCTTGGGCAGTGAGCCCCCTCAGCACTCAACAAAAGGAATTTCCGGGTGCTCTGGGGCCAAGCTGGGATTTTGGGGTGCTCGGGTGAGGAGCTCCCGGCTTGCAAGCAGCTCATTTCCTGTGGGAATTGAGGTTAAGGGGTGCTGGTGTGTTTCACCTCCCAGGGCGGCACAGATGCCTGAAATGGGCAGGGACCAACTGTGTGGGATTAATTGTGTTTCATTGGTTTTGGTTCTACTGGATGGAGGAAAGGAGCTGAGGGAGCTGTGTCCACAGGCTGTCCCTCCATCTCTTGTCCCCAGTCCCTCTCCAGCTCTCCTGGAGCCCCTTTAGGCCCAGAAGGGGCTCTGAGCTCTCCCTGGAGCCTTCTCCAGGTGAGCACCCGCAGCATTCCCAGCCTGGCTCCAGGCTCGTGTCAGTGGGATATGAACATCCTTCATATGGATATTCAACAGATCCTGTTGACCTCAGTAAGCTGACAATACCCTGGTTCAGGAAAGGGATCAATTCAGATGTGGGGTGACATTTGAGGAGGATGACACATGTCCCAGAGCATAACCACCATGATTTACAGAGCTCTTTGTGCTTTCAGGCCCTGCAGAGTCAGTGCCTGGTTTTGCAGCGAGGAACGATCTGGGTTTCACATCTGAAGACGTCGTTGTTGTTGGTAAAGGTACTACAGACCCCAAATCATCTCCTGTGTCTCTCTGAGTTATGAAATGAGGGAAAATGTGCCTTTGTAGAGTGGGAAAAGAACAAATAGATCTGTACAATGTTTTAGATAGTTCACAATCGCCAGTTTAATGGGAGTGCAAAGAATTACGCTTGAAAGCGCTGCAGTTCCTGGATAGACAATTCCGGTCGTGGCATCCCTGGAATGAGATGGTTCAATGTCCCCTCCATCCCAAACCAGTGTGTGTGACCCCGTGTTCTGCCCTGCAGGTGTTTTCGGGAGCCCTCCTGCCCCAGCTCCCAGCCAGTCCCTGCCCTGTGTGGCCAATGGGGATGCCCAGGGTGCCAGGGAGGGAGCGGAGCCAGCCGCAGGGAGAAGCTTCCAGCAGAACAGCTCTTCCCACTCCCATGGCCATGCGGAGAGTGAAGGAGAGGTAAGAGCTGCCCAGCCTGCTGCCACCTCATCCTGCTCTTGTGGGGTGAATCCAGCCCTGCTCAGTCACAGTCGCTGTGCTGGGGCAGCAGGAGTTTGATGGGAACAGCCAAAGCCATCGAGCTGCTGCTCCTGGTTTTTCCTTTTGGTGCCACCTGGATGGCAAATGGAGGTGCCAGGAGCTTCCCACCGTGCTCAGAAATCCCCTGCAGGAAGGAGTGCAGCTGGGAAATGCCCTCCCTGGCTGCCACAGCACGTGCAGGTGTGGAAGGAGGGATTGGCTGGCTTGTATCACATCTTGTTTTCCCTAGGGATGAATTAATCCAGCTCTATTCTGAAATTTTTCTTAAAAACCTTCCTGAATATTTGCCCATAATCTGGTTTCTGAGGAGTGGTGCTGTTTGTTAAACACTATTTACGAATGTAAATGGAGCAAGATTTATCTGAGTGAAGTGTGATACAAAGTCAAAAAAACATTGAAATTGAACTCTTTCTGCAAGCCTTTAAAATAATATTTGAAGAATACTAAAACTGGAAGTTAAAAATTAACAGTGTCTTAATTTTCTGATTCCACTGAAGATGTGAACCTTTGGAAGGATCAAATTCGAAGGAGTAAATATATTAAATTTATTAAACTGAGTTTAAATTTAACTGGATTAAATTTATTTGCTGAGTTTTCCTGAGGCACGAAAAGTGTCATAAACACATGAGAGAGAATAGGCATATGAGAGAAATTCTGATTTTCCGTGTTGACCTTGGCCAGCATCAGGAACTGGGGAATCAGTTCTGGGCTAACTTGTGCATGGATTTTTTTGCAGATCAAAGTGACCTTGTCAAAATCTGCTCAGGAGAAGCTGAGGAGGAGGAGGAAAGAAGACAAAGAACACAACCAGAAAGAGCAGCAGGAAGTCAAAGACTTGGAAGGGAAGGAAGAATTCCCTTGGGAAAGGATTAGACTGAGTATGAGTGAACCAGAGAAACTCACAGCAGAAAGTGAGGATTAGGGTTTGTCTTGAATATTCCCTGATAAATGCTGCTGAAATGGAAATTAGGGCTGGAAATACTGGTTTTTAACTTGGTTCTAATGGGTTCTATTGTAGTTTGAACATCTCCTCCTTTCCTAGGGTTTAATCTCTGTGGGGATTTATTGGCATCGCCAAGAAATGGATCTTTGTCCTTAGACAACGTGGCCTTGAACCCTTCCCTGAAAAGAACATCCAGTTTGAAGAGGTCCAAGTGTTCATCCTTACTGGATTCTGGTAAGCTGGGACAGTAAACTCTTGAAATGTTTGGGTAGGTGGAGTGGGACAGTTCCAAAGTGCAGTTTATTTGTGTGGTGGACACTCCTGAGGTGCTCTGGGAGATCAGTACTGTGGGGCTGGGGCTGCAGGGGATTTAATTCCTCATTGAGGATTCAATTGATCATTTTTCATCTAGAATCTGTTAGGGAGATTCATGAAACATCAGAGGGTTTTTGTTTGATCAGGATCTGAAGTGATACAATGCATTAACAGCAAACTGGCTCCCTCCTGCCCCCAAAAACCCTTTTCTGGGTGCATTTTGGCACTGCGTGGCCTTTAAATAAGCAGTAGAAAAATGTTAAGAGTAGAAGCTGCTACTGATGGTGCTCAAAGGTCTCCAGAATTTCTCAAGTGTCCCTTCAAGGTTTATGATGTTTTTAGCACACTGTGCATCTGTTTTTACATTAAACAACCACTACCTTTGTGTTTGTGACTCAGAAGTGAAGGTTGTGTGGAAAATCGAATTTACATGAATGGATGAATGGAGCTCTGATTGATTGATTGATTGATTGAGGCTGCCCCTGGATCCCTGGCAGTGCCCAAGGCCAGGCTGGACGGGGCTTGGAGCAGCCTGGTGCGGTGGAAGGTGTCCCTGCCCTGGCAGGGGCACCAGCGCATGGGCTTTAAGATCCTTCCAAGCCAAACCACTGTGGGATTCTGTCCTTTTGTGCCTCAGTCTCGTTCCGTTTCCGTGCTCTGGCTGGCTGCAGCTTGCAGAGCTGACGGTTTGTCCCCGTGTCCGCAGAGGAGCCGAGCGCGGCGCCGCGGGGCCGCTGCCGGGAGCCGCCGGCGACGCGGAGCCCCGAGGTGCTGGACCCCGCCGAGCTGCAGCCCTTCCCCAGGCCCGAGCCCGCGCTCGCGGAGGCGCTGGCACTGCTGGCCGACCACGACTGGTGGGTGCACAGGGGCCCGGGCACGGCGGGCACGGGCATCAGGCTCTGTGAAACGCAGCAAAGCGGGTGTAGTGTCAAAAACAGTGACGGGGACCGCGAGTGAGAGGGGAGAAAAATGGGGGGGTTCAGTCAGATTTGAGATTAACTTTGTAAATTAGGGCTGAGAACTGGCAATTCAGAGACTGGGAGAGCCTGAGTTTAAGGGCTGGAGAGGCCCCACCAACACCTTCCTGGTGCTTTGTGTGGAATTAGCAGCTCGTCCTTGGTGCTTTGTGTGGAATAGAAACACCTTCCTGGTGCTTTGTGTGGAATAAAAGCATCTCCTTGGTGTTTCCTGACTTGGGATGTGCTTACGGAGCTGCTGCCTCCAGTCTGGGGAAGGAAACAGATCCTGTAATTGCCACTGGTGCCAGCTGGGAGCAGAACTGTGGGACACAGCTGAGAGGTTGCTGTGCTGTAACAGTCCCACAGGAATATAGAGACTTGCTTGGAAAGAGTTCCCTGCGTTATTTCTTGGCTGGGAGGGTGGGCAGGCCCTGGCACAGGGTGCCCAGAGCAGCTGTGGCTGCCCCTGGATCCCTGGCAGTGCCCAAGGCCAGGCTGGACACTGGGGCTGGGAGCAGCCTGGGACAGTGGGAGGTGTCCCTGCCATGGCAGGGGGGGCACTGGGTGGGATTTGAGGGCCTTTCCACCCAAACCATTCTGGGATTATTTCTCATTGCTTTTTTTTATGATCTAGTTTGTTTGCTATTTGATTCCTTAGAATTCCACACTTGAATATTTTAATGAAAATTTTCAAATGGATGGAATTTAAATTATTATTTTTTTCACGCAGGGAGAAGAAAATTGAAGGTCTGAACTTTGTCAGGTGCTTGTCTGCCTACCATGCCCCCATTCTGACTGCAAAGCTCCACGAAACAACTCTGGCTGTGGCTCAAGAGGTTAAATTTTCCTATCAGAATATTCCACTGGCTCTCTGTGTGTATATATGTATTTTATAGCTCTCTGAAGTGATTTATGCTCACCTGTGGTGAGTTTTCCTCAGCTGGGCAGTCTCAAGGATGATTTGAGACTCAGAGGCTGAGAATGTGTAGATTTTAACTGTATAACATTTTTATGAGTGTGTATTTTAATTCTCACCCACTGTGAATCAAGCTAGAAATGTGTTTCTCAGTTGCTTGTAATGTTACTTAAGAATGACAAAGGGCAAACATGAATATTTATTTTGAAGTCTCTTTGATCAACATTATTCATTGTTTTTTGGGTTTTTCCTGTGTGCAGGTCAAGAATTTACGCTCAGGTGTTTCTCGAGCTGCTGTGGTCTGTTTAGGGGATTTGTTCACCCACCTGAAAAAGAGCATGGATCAAGAACTAGATAATGCAGTAAAAGTCCTTTTGCACAAAGCTGGGGAATCCAACACTTTTATAAGGGAAGAGGTAGACAAGGCACTGAAGGCCATGGTTAATAATGTGACTCCAGCACGTGCACTTTGTTCTCTTATAAATGGAGGGCAAAGGTAATTCCTATAAAGACTTTATAAAGAATATTGTGAATAAAGTAAATTTATCAAATGTAGGCTTTTTAACATCAAATCCAAGTACAGTAGACAGAAATTTGAAAATCAATAAATCAGCTGTGCTAAACCTCCGCCCAGGGCAATGTTTGTTGGCAGAAATTGAATTAAAGCCCCTCTGTTCGTTTCTGTGCATTATGTAAGAGGTTGGCTGTTGATCTTGGAGCTTGGTGTATTTTCTGGCTGTTTTGCACCACTTCAGTGATTTTATTTGCTGTTACTGTATATTCTTGGGGAGCTGCTGTTTTGCTTTGCCTGGTAAAACTGACATAATATTCTTTCTTTTCCTCCTTTGCTCTGCAATCAATTCCTGCCTTGTCCAGTTTGCAGCACCCCTCTTTATTTAGAAAACTGATTTATAACTTACAGTTCTCTAGCTGCATCTGTCTTGCTTGATGTCCTGTTCCTCTCTAGGCTGAGCCTCTGTGTCTGCATTTTAATTTCCTTCTCAGTGCTGGTGGCCATTCTTTTCTGGAGTTAATTCCCTTCTTTCCCTGGCCCTGTTCAGTCTGTTTTCCTTTTCCATCCTCATTCACTGCTCACCACATCTGAGCTGGGTGCACCCCCTGGTGCTTTCTCTTTCCTCTGCCACCCCTTGGTGACATTTCCCAGGCCACGTTTCCCTTCATGACACATTTCAGGTGCTCCATTCGAAATCTCTCCACAGATTCCCTGCACGGCTCCAAATCCTCAGAGTTAGTCTTGATTCAAAGCGTTCTCTTTTGTTTCCTGGGAAGCTGGTTGTTGTGGGGTGCATGGATTCTGTCTCCTGACAGCTGTACTGCAGTTTCCTGCTCTTTAAACTGAAAGGCAAAGATCAGCCTTGGGATTTCTGTTCTTTATGAATTACTGGGATTCAGACTGACTTGGGATGCATGACCCGTCCCTGGAAGTGTCCAAGGCTAGGCTGGACAGGGCTTGGAGCACCCTGGAATAGAGGAAGGTGTCCCTGCCCGTGGATTTATGGTCCCTCCCAACCCAAACCAGGCTGATTCCATGATTTTGTGAATTTAGGAGCAGCAGGCAGTAACTGCCCATGGCTTCAATTCAGCAGCCAGGGGAAGTGCCCTGTTTGGGTTCTCCCTTCTTGGCTTCACAGACCCTTGGCCCTCCTGGCCAGAACTGTCTGTGTCAGACCTCCTCACCTTCCCTGGCAGATTCAAACTCCCCTGCTGAGGGGTTTTCTGTAAGGATTTCCCCCCTCCAGTTTGTGAGTTTGTATAGGTTTTCTGCTATCTCAAGACATCAGAATTGAGCTGTGAGGCTGAATGCAGCATTTGGGCACTGATTAATCTGTTCACGCCTCAGACCTTCCTAACTCACAGAGTACAGGATGTTTTTAATGGATAACACATCAGGGCATGGCCTAAAGGTGCAGCTTTTCTAGGCCTGGCTTCAGGAAGCTCTGGCCCTGTCAGCAGCAAAGCCCCTGGAGCACAGGGCAGCTCCAGCTCCAGAGGCTGTGACCAGGAATATGGAATTACCCTTCAAAGGGGAAATTTGTGCCTCAGTAGGAAGTGAAAAGGGTTGTTTGACACAACTACAGTTCCACAAGGGATGTTCTTTCTAAATTGGGCTGAGTTGCTTAAATTCACCACAACATAAACCTTCAATTATGGTGGCACTTCTAATTCCTGAGACCTCTTAAAATGTACCTGGTTTCTGCTCAGCTCCTTTCAAACCTGCTGTCATCATGACTTTAATGCTGGCAACCCTGACTAGACAGAAATACTTGACTCTTCATCAGCTCCAAAGCTGGGTTTGACTTTACCAACAAGAATAATTCCAGTGGGAGGTGTCCCTGCCCATGGCAGGAGTTGGAACAAGATGAGCTTTGAGGTCCCTTCCCACCCAAACCAGTCTGGGACTCTGTGAGTAGATCTGTGACCCAAGAGCATGATTCCAGGGATAGAGCTGAGAGTGGTTTTACTTCAGGAGCTTTAAAATCCTGTTTCTTATCTGTAGGAACTGTGTTTAAGGTGTTATGTGCACATAAATGTTTTCATGAGCTGTTTCCATGAGCAGGGGATTTCCTGGGAAGCAGGGACTTGTTTGCCTCATGGACTGAGGTCTCTCAGCCTCACAATTCTTGTTTTCCTGTTGAAAGTGCAGCAGGAGTTACAAACTGTCCTCAAAGGATTTTTAATCCAAATATAAAATTGGAGGTGTTAGAGTTTGCAGGATTGTATTCTTGAACACAAGTGGGATCAGCAAGGGCAGCAGGATTTAGATAAAAGGGTCATTTGCTGCACGAGTTTGAAAGCTGATTGTGGCTGTTCTCTCCTTTGCATCAGCACAGGTGTTTATTTTGTACAAAACAGGGATCATGAGACTCCTGCAGGATCTTTAGAAGTCGATTGAACTCTGCTTTTATTTGGTTTTACAGTGATATCAAATGCCTGTCTCTGAGCACAGGGCCTGGTTTTTCTTAGAGCTCATTGAAAGGACAGTCATGTGCTTTGTAAAATAAAATTATTTGAAGGAAAACTAGAATTGAAATTCTAAAACCTCCCTGCCCATATCCAACAAGAATAATTGTAGTGGAAGGTGTCCCTGCCCATGGCACGGGGTGGAACGGGACGGGCTCGGAGGTCCCTTCCGACCCAGCCACTCAGGATTCCGTGATCCCAAGGTGTTGTTTGGTAGGGCAGGTGATTGCTGTGAGCAGCCCCTGCAGGGGCTGTGCCTCAGCCCAGTTTCCCTCCCCAGCCACCTGCACTCGGCCGTGAGGAGATGCACAGCCCAGCACCTCGGGGACATCGTGGAGCGCATGGGCCCGGAGCGCATCCTGGCCGGAGCCAAGCCCGTGGCTGAGCGGCTGCTCCCCGCCGTAGCCAGGTTTGCCCAGGACAGCTCCCAGCAAACACGGTGAGCGTTCCTGCTGGGAACACATTCCAGCTGGCTCTGGGGGTGTGCATGACAGGGATGGAAAAGACCTTGGGGATCATTAAGGGTTGGATGAGGCCTGGAGCACCCTGGGCTGGTGGAAGGTGTCCCTGCCCATGGCAGAGGTGGAATGGGATGAGCTCTAAGGTCCCTTCCGAACAAACCTTTGAGTGCAGCTGTTATCCCAGCACTGGCAGGACTGTTAGGGTAGTGCATGTGGCAGGAATCACCTGGATACCCCTGGCTGCAGGCAGGAGAGGGGCTCACAGGACATGCTGTGCTGGGCACGGAGGAGAGGCAGCCACAGGGAGTGCTGGCTGTGGGGTCCACACTTGGATCTGATCCGTGTCTCTGGCTGACAAGGCTGGACCACCCTGGTTAAAGCCAGCTGAAGTGGAAGGCTGTTCTCATTAATTTGGTCAGTTAATTAGTGATCCTTGAGCACATCCTCTGGGGGAGGATGGAAAGGGGTCTGGTTACTCATGTCAACAGCAATCTTAGAATCATGGAATCACTGAGGTTGGAAGAGACCTCCAATAACAGTGACTGGGAATTCTACCACCCCCCTGGGCAGCCCCAGCCAAGGCCTGACCACCCTTTCCATGGGGAAATTCCTGCTGCTGTCCACCCTGAGCCTCTCCTGGCCCAGCCTGAGGCCGTTCCCTCTCCTCCTGTCCCTGTTCCCTGCGAGCAGAGCCCGACCCCCCCCCGGCTGCCCCCTCCTGTCAGGGAGTTGTGCAGAGCCACAAGGTCCCCCTGAGCCTCCTTTTCTCCAGGCTGCGCCCCTTTCCCAGCTCCCTCAGCCACTCCTGGGGCTCCGACCCCTTCCCAGCTCCGTTCCCCTCCCTGGACACAATCTCCCTGCACCTTTCCATTTCTGAATGACACCTGTAATGACCCAGTGACAAAGCCAGTCCCTGTTCCTGGATGTGCTGGTGCTCTCCCTGCAGGTACTACGGGCGGAGGATGCTCTTCAGCATGATGGCTCATCCTGACTTGGATAAATCCCTGGAGAAGTTCGTGCCAGCCAAGGATTTGCCTTATATTAAGGAAACTGTTGGCAGCCTACGAGAGAAGGTGTGTGGGAAAGCTCTTGTGTAGCACCTGGGGCAGGTGGAGGTGTCCTGGGGGCTGCTGGGTGTAGACAATTCCAGCACTGCAGCCACGGTAATTCCCTGTGGTTCCCTTGCTCCATGAATTCCTGCTGTACCTTCGTGCAGGGCCTGGGGGAGATGCCCTTGGATACACCCTCAGCCAAAGGAAGGCGTTCCCAGACTGGAAATGTTGGACATTTGAGGTCGTCCTCTACTTGCAGAGATGCTCCCATCATCCCAGACAGGTAATGAGCTCCAGTGCTTATCCTGTGAGGAACCTGGCCAAGGAGGGAGCATAGAAACAGCCACACAGGGCTGGGAAAGTGAAACAGCCCTGAAGGAAAAGGAAAGTCTTGACCTGTTCCAGAGAAACCCTTAAATAGAGTGACCGGTTATAGTACAATGGCTTTACTGGGGCTCCGACCCCTTCCCATGTATTAGTTTGAAGCTAATTTGTCTATTGACCATCTATGAAATACACACAGTACACAAAGCACCTGGAATTCACAGTATGGAATCACAGAATCCTGGAACGGTTTGGGTTGGAAGGACCTTAAAGCCCACGCAGTGCCACCCCTGCCGTGAGCAGGGACACCTCCCACTGTCCCAGGCTGCTCCAAGCCCCAGTGTCCAGCCTG
The DNA here is from genome assembly GCA_013397755.1 of Cnemophilus loriae. Classification (NCBI taxonomy): domain Eukaryota; kingdom Metazoa; phylum Chordata; class Aves; order Passeriformes; family Corvidae; genus Cnemophilus; species Cnemophilus loriae. The sequence continues at coordinate 6,488 of VZTF01002618.1, read as the reverse complement.
GCCTTGGGCACTGCCAGGGATCCCGGGGCAGCCACAGCTGCTCTGGGCAGTGTAGATCCAGTGGATCCATGTCAGCTTCATCCAAGATGTTGCTGTTCAGACTCACAGAAAAACCATGCCTAGTAGGAGCCACAGCACAAATTACTCATTTGTGCACGTACCTGGACACCAAGGACTTAGTCAGACCCTGACTGGGGATGCTGAAGGGTTTAGATCATACTCTGGCCACTTCTAGTTTTGTTTTATCTTCTTCTAGGTTTTATGTTGACTTTTTTTAGGTCTTGGAGATACAGCAGCAGTTTATGGGCACAGATAGATATGAATACCACGACCTTATGGATTACCCCAGGACATTCCACCCCTCATTCCATATCATCTGATTGATGCACAGATGAGTACATTTGAACTGTAAACACACATACCTACACAGCTATCCATATAACTATATACAAATCCAGTTATTTCAGTGGTCACTGCCCATCCCCAAGATATGGGCAGAGTTCCTCGGGTCCATGACCGGTAGGACTGGGGCAGTCGACGGTAGTTAAATCGTGCAGCGGCAGTGACATTCAGCAGCCAGGGGTACCCAGGCATTCCAGCATCACAGGCTGTTCTCACCCAGATCCAATCCCCCCGAGGTACACAACACATTTCTGCATCACCCACCATGTGCAGCCAGGCCTCTGAGCAGAGACAGCCCCCTGCATGGGTTTGTCTTTGCTCGAGGCAGGGTTAATCCAAACAGGCTTTCTTACCATCCCCTCATGTGCACCACAGGGCCTCCCCATAGTTCTATTTAGACCCCAGCCCACAGGGGCTTTACCCACTTGGCCCTGCTCGATGGCAGCTCCCGTTTCATGGATCCAGCCATGGATTACCCAGGATACAGTGTCTGTGGTTAAGGCCACCCCTTGGTCCCGTGCCCACTTAGAGGTGGTATCTCTTCCCTGATGGCTTGAGGCACCACAGGCCCACCAAAGCAGAAATAACTCTCCCTTGTTTCCAGTCCAGATCTACCTGTGACGCTTTACTCTTGCAGCCCAACCCAGCTGTTCGTTGTTGTGATGCTCCCATTAGCATGGATGGACTGCTGGACTCTGAGGCACAGGACGGACTTTCACTGTCAGCCTCTCTACCCAGACAGTGATGTCTTGCCGTTCTCCAGCAGCCAAAATCAGTTTCCCTCTGTGCTGCCAATTGCCCTTTTTCCACCTTTCCAGTGCAGAGGGAGGATGTTGGCCACTTCTCTGGGTCAGTGATGCCCAGAGCCAGCTGGAGGCTTTCAGCTCTGCAGCCTGACTGCAGCCACCTTGTCCTTCAGCAGCTTCCATGGCTCCCCATGGAGGGCTCCATACAGCTGCTTCCCATTTCCTACTGGTTCCATCAGGGAGGAGAGCGTGTCCCCTCCCACCCTCTGGTAGCTGGTTCTGTGTGGGGCCACCTCAGCAGTGTCACCTTGTCTTGCTTTGAGACAGTTTAAAGAGGGGGCACTCTGAAATGAGGTACCTCCCCTTGATTCCAGTCAACCCCTTTCCACTGATAAGGAACGAGATACAAGCAGATTTAAATGAAAAAATAACAGTTTATTGACAAACAAAATGGCAACAGGCAGGGAGGAAAAAAATTAAATAACTGCTAGATAGCAAAGTGCTAAATCTCATGAACTCCTCTGGAACGAGGAGAGACCCAAAATTCTGGAAATACCCATTGCTGTCAGGGATGGCCTCGGGTTTTAGGACAAAGGGACAAGCTGGTGTCAGACCCCTGCTGGGAAGGCAGGAGCCTCACGGAGCAGTTCCAGCAGCAGACAAAGGCCCGACAGGACATCCAAGGTCAGCCTCCTCCCCACAGCAGGGCCAGGCTGAGCCCCAGGGCTGGGGCCGCTCGGGGTTGTCTCTCCCTGGCTGGTTCTGCCCCTGGTGATCCAGAGTGGGGCTGCTCCTCTCCTGCCGGGATTCCTCAACTGTGGACAGGCACCTGCAGAATTCATCAGCTCAAACCTGCTCACTGCAGTTCCTCCAAGCTGAGGGAAAAACCAAAAATGAAAAGAAGCCAAAAAGGGAAGAAAAAAAGAACCTCTGCCTGAGCAAAGACCAAGCAGCAGCAAAGCCAACACCACATAGGGAAATCCTTCAAAGTGCCTGTGTGGGGGGATTTTACAAACACCCACAACAGCAGCACACACACACACAGGGCCCCCGGCTGAGACAGGAATACAGGAACATTATGGATCACCCCAGGACACTTCACTGGATCCTTTCTGGGAGGGTGGGGAGGCCCTGGCACAAGGTACCCAGAGAAGCTGTGACTGCCCCTGGATCCCTGGCAGTGCCCAAGGCCAGGCTGGACACTGGGGCTTGGAGCAGCCTGGGACAGTGGGAGGTGTCCCTGCACATAGCAGGGGTGGCACTGGGTGGGATTTAAGGTCCCTCCCAAACCAAACCATTCCATGGTTCTGTAACTCAGTGAACTGAAACACCCCCAGATTTAAAGCAAGCCAAAAACTGCATCCAAGAACAGAGAGTTCAGAGGGCTGTGACTGCAGTGTGTCTCTGCAGGACCAGATTTCTTTAACACACCCTCCACAGTTCAAAATAATAACTGATTCTCCATTTACTGATAAATTTTGATTGCTTATTCCATTCCCCATCTAAAACGTGTGTTCAGGAATTAGGAGTGAGGTAATGACTCTGCCTGGATGGTCTGTAAATACCTAGACAGAGAGGTGATTCCACAGGTTTTAGAATTCTTTCCATGACTCTCTAATCAGATCAGGTGCCACAGGAAATTTGTTTCTAAATGTTCTAGGAAGAGCTGTTGGGTTTTCACCTCAGCAGGGCATGTTGCTGAGGTAACACCTGGTCTGGGATCAGTCTGTAAAGTACTTTGAGAATAAAGAATTAAACTACAGTAAGTTTTGGGGGGGGTTATGACCCACTGATGTGAGGGAAGTTGCCAACTGTTCCTGGTCAGGGAACCAGCTGCATTTGGAGCAGAATGGGTATTAGACTTCAGGAACAACAATTACTATTAGGTGATTTATTTTTAATTCACAATGTTTAAGGTGAAAGTTTCTGTTTACTTCTGATGCTTGCACTTAGATGGGAAGAGAATGTCTGGGATGAGCCTCCTGTTCCCACGTGGCCCATGGAATAACGTTTCCCTTTCCCACAGGGACAGCACAGAGGCCCACGAAGCCCCGAGGAGAGCAGCTCCTCGCAGCGCCCTGGAGAGTGAGGAATATGTCAGGGACATTGTGGGGTCCCTGAACGCCAAAGACTTCCGCGAGCGCATCAGCGGCGTCCGGCAGCTGCTGCTGGACACGGAGAGCAGCCCGGCCTTGGTGCTTGCCAACATCGTCAAGGTAACTCCGGGAAGGGCTGGAATTCAAAGGGCTTCACAGCTGGGTCACGAGGGTTTCTCAGAAAAGTCTCGGCTCCTTGTGGAATAAGGATGATTCACAGAGAGCATTGAGGAGCACAGGGGTCTGTGTGAGGCACTAAGGGAGGAAAGGAAGGGAATAGGAGCAAAACGTGGAATTTTTCATTCGAAGACAGAACTTTTGAACTACTGCCCAGAGAAGCTGTGTCTGTCCCATCCCTGGAAGTGTCCAAGGCCAAGTTGGACGGGGCTTGAATAATGCACAGGGTTAAAATAGTAAATGTTGCTTGACTTGCTTAAAAAATGGTCCCAGGTATTTGCATATCCCAGAATCCCAGCATCCCAGAGTGGTTTGGGTCAGAAGGGACATACAGACCATCTATTTCCAGCCCCTGGAGATACCAGAGCCAGGATTTGCCAAGGTGCACATTTAAAGTCTAACAATAAAGCAGGCAATGAGCTTTGCACCTCAGGCATTGATTCCCAATTCCATGAGTGCTGCTTGGATGCTTTTCCAGATCTTTGATGCTTTCAAGCCTCGCTTACACGACTCCAACAGCAAAGTGAACCAGGTGGCTTTGGAGGCCATGCACAAGATGATTCCACTGCTCAAAGACAATTTATCACCTGTGATCAACATGTTAATTCCTGCCATAGTGGACAACAACCTCAACTCCAAAAATCCAGGGATTTATGCAGCTGCCACGAACGTTATCCAGGCTCTATGTCAACACTTAGGTAAGCAATTTATTCTCTCTTAATTTGAAACAGCTTTAATTGTGGTGATTAAGTTGTAAATTGAAAGTGTTACTCTTTCCAAGAGTTTCACAAAGTTGTTACACTGTGTAAAAATTATTTGGTTTATTCTCACTGTTTTTAAGCCACATAAATCATCCTGATACTGCTCAGTAGTGCTTGGGTTATTTTTCCATAGCAGACTTTCTGTGGTGAAGGTGCCCAGGGTGCCCAGAGCAGCTGTGGCTGCCCCTGGATCCCTGGCAGTGCCCAAGGCCAGGCTGGACACTGGGGCTTGGGGCAGCCTGGGACAGTGGGAGGTGTCCCTGCCATGGCAGGGGTGGCACTGGGTGGGATTTAAGGTCCCTCCCAACCCAAACCATTCCAGGATTCTTTTAAGAATGTGTTTCTATGCCTTTAAATTTATCATTGTGATTTTTGAACTTAATATAAGTAAGATTCTTTTCTACCTTTTCCCGTATTGTGTTCATTTCCAGATAATTTAATTTCCCATTTAAGAATTTAACGTGTTTTGCTCTTTGCCTTTAGACAACTCCCTGCTCCTGCAGCCATTCTGCACAAAAGCCCAGTTCCTGAGTGGAAAAGCAAAGCAGGACCTGACAGAAAAGCTGGCTGGTAAAGTGCTGTTTTCCTTGGCTTGTTTGGTTGGTCGGGTACCACCTTAATTAGGGAAATTAATTGCAAGGTGGAGGTGGCTCTGTGCCTTGCCTTCTGTCTCAAGAGGCTGTGCAGCAGTTGTCACATTTCAGCTCTTTAATGAAAACTGAAGGTATTGCTAACAAAATAAAGGATTAGTATTAGTATTATATAGTCAGCTGGAATCTCTATGAATACCTGGAATTTATAAATATGTATAAATACCTGAAGGATTTAATTTCAATTTAAATACCTTATATATTTAAATACCTTAAGGATTAACATTTATAAATACCTTAAGCTTATAGTAATTTTAACATGGCATTGTATTCCCTCTCCCAGTGCTCATTCCCTCATGCTCTTGCCTGGAATCCAGACTGGTTTGGGTGGGAAGGGACCTTAAAGCCCACCCAGTGCCACCCCTGCCATGGCAGGGACACCTCCCACTGTCCCAGGCTGCTCCCAGCCCCAGTGTCCAGCCTGGCCTTGGGCACTGCCAGGGATCCAGGGGCAGCCACAGCTGCTCTGGGCACCCTGTGCCAGGGCCTGCCCACCCTCCCGGGGAAGAATTCCTTGAGAAAAGCTGAATTTCTGTGTTTTAAGTGAACAAGGAATGTCTTTATGGAAAATATGCTTGAACCAACCATGTTCCTTGGCTTGGTTTCAGAGCAGTTTTGTGTGAAATGGAACTCAATAACACAGTGGACAAGCTGTTCTTGAAATAGCCCTAAATTTATGCTTTCTGAGGGTGTTAAACAGCAGCCTTTAAACAGTCCCTCTCTTGCTGGGATTTTTGGAGTGGTTTGTATTATATATCAGAAGAGGCTGTTCTGGCAGAGAGGGAAACATTTGCTAATGAAACACTGAATTCATGCTTGAGGATCTGTTCCAACCAAAAGGATTCTGTGGTTTAATTGTCCAAGTAGGGAAAACATTTCATCTTATAAACATATATATTTATTTTTATATGTATTTTATATATATGTGTGCAGGGCCACAGTGGGACTCGAGATCCGTGTGGGTCCCTTCCAGCTGAGGATATTCCATCATTCTATGATTCTATATTTACAGCATAAGGCTGCTTTTTTCTTAAATACCTATTGTTTATTTGTGAGATAGAGGGGAAATTGGAAATACCAGACCTTATACTGTAAGAAATAAAGGTCCTTATGAGAATCCTAACTGAAAAAACCTCAGCCTAAAGTCTCCTTTATTTCTTTTCGTTTTTTCGCTTAATGGAAAAGTGTAATTATCAGCAGCACTGGTGCTACTGTGTAAACTCCTGGGAGAGGCTAAAAGGAGTGGTTGTGGGGAAATGTGGTATTATTTTATGGGAGCTGATGATGTTGCAACAGCACACTCTTGTGTACAGCAGCAGTTTGAGGAGATGATTCAAGTGCTTTTAAACCCCTCTCAAAGCTGGGGATCACACCTAAACTGTAATTTAAATCAATATTGTATTGCGGAGCTGGTGCCGGAGCTGTACCCCTCTCAAAGCTGGGGATCACACCTAAACTGTAATTTAAATCAATATTGTATTGCGGAGCTGGTGCCGGAGCTGTACCCCTCTCAAAGCTGGGGATCACACCTAAACTGTAATTTAAATCAATATTGTATTGCGGAGCTGGTGCCGGAGCTGTACCCGCGGAAGCCGTGTGCCGTGGAGCAGAAGGTGCTGCCCGTGCTGTGGCACCTGCTGGGCAGCTCGGCCGGCG
>VZTF01002617.1:0-116244 GCA_013397755.1 Cnemophilus loriae | reverse complement strand
AAGCATTCCCCTCCTTTCAGCCTGGCCAGGATTCCTGTGCCTGTTCCCCTTAGGAGTTTTAGGGTCCTTCAGTCTCTATCCCCGCTGATGATCGTGAGACAAATGAGGGATTTTCGGACCGTCTCTTACAGAGTGGGAAGCTAAGTCTGGGTGACATTAAGCCCAGATGGGAATTGTGCAAACTAGAGACACATTTTAATGCAGGACTGTCTATTATTTTGAGGACTGTCTATTATTTCATCAACTAGTAAAATCTAGCAATGACTTGGAATTAAAGAGCGGGAAGAAGATCTTCCATAAACACAAGCCCATATGTGGACAAGGCACAGCACTGCTTGATTTCTCATGAGTGCTCTTCAAGACTAGGATTGCAAAAATGATGGTAGCTCCAAAACTGAGAAGACATGACCTGCCTTTGTTTCAAGGTGTTATTCCTTTTATTAAGGGCAGTCTGGCACCAGATTTAACAGAATAAATACATTCTATTGTACCCCGGTACCTAGCCTCTGCCATACCAAAGACACACAGGACTTCGATATGTGTGTAATATTTGTGGTAATAAAAGCATTGTTTGCCTTTTAAAAGCCCATAACTCTGATTTAACTGAGATATGAACTGACCTATATTATCCTTTTTTCTTGTTGTATTGTCATAGTAGACATTATAAATATCTTAATTTTACGCTAATTGAAGCTGGTACCTTGGAGTGCTGAAGCAGCAGATGCATACTTGCTAACAATGAAAACACAGAATCACTGGCAAACAAAATATGATCCATCATAAACAGCATAAAATGGAAAATGCTTCCCTGATGTGTCACTTTCAATCACACACTGACTCATTTAAAATATGAATTTTCCTCAGGGCTTCTGCAATTTGTAAGACTTGCTGACTATTCATACACTGATAGTGTCCATTCTGTCTTCTCTTTACAGGGTATTTAAATGAATACTGTTCATTAATGTTAATAGAAAAGCTTCAGATTAATTCTTTTAAAACAGTATTCAGAAAAATATGCTTTTGGTTTTGACACAGAATATCTGCACATAAGCTGTTCTCCACTACCCCAACTGAAAAAGAGAACAGTGTATTTGTGAAAACATGCTTCTTTCAACAGAAAAATGCATCTGATCTGAAAGTGAGTTGCCGGGAGAGCAACTAAAAGCATTTTGTGCTGGTGAAATCTGACACACTGAAAATGCTTGCATTGTGCTTCAGGATAGCACAGCATCTGGAATCTGCTTTGCAAGCAAAGAGCTGAAGAAAGTTTTGGGTTGGTTTTGAAAACCTTCATCTTCTGCTTTTTCTGGGGAAAAATAGAAAACATGTCTATGACTTTAAAGGTTTCCTTGCTTCCATCAGTGGGGGAAGGAGGTGGGAAGGTCTGAAACCCTTACTCTGATTGGAGTAACAATGCTGCTGGGATGTAAGGATTAGATGGGGCAGAGGTGCAGATAGTGAAATGTCCTGGGCTAGACTATTTGGGTCCTGGCATCTTTAGCTGTTGATCTAAGAAGCTTGGATTCATAAAAGCAGTCTAGTAGGAGAGAGAGCAGAGATGTGTCAAAATCTTGAGATATTTTCCATAAGTGTTTATGGATGCCAATCATTTACAAAACTTTGTTTCCTTAGATTGGATTTTCCTTTATGTTCGGCTTTGACACAAGACTTGCAGACATACCTGCTGAGTTTGGATTTGTCCACTTATTTTAAATATACCTGCAGGAATGTGAGGGACATTACCTCCTCTGTTTCACACTTTAACCTTCCATTTTGAGTCATGCAAAATAGGTTTAAATTATTATGTACATGGAAATTTCTCATTTGGATGTATTTTGGGTCTGAGTTGCTCAACAATAACTGGTAAGGCAATATTGACAAACTGTTGTGATCTGAGGAATTAAATAAGATGCCTGTATGTAGCTATTCACTAAAGCCTCTTCCCATCTTTCTCCAGCTTCATAGCCTTGTGCTTTTGCCTCTTTGGCCTGAGGGCATTGTGGAATCAATCACATCTGCTGTGCATCTAATAATTCCATCTGTGCACATCAAGGTGAAGGAGGGTGGAAAGCCAAGCTACTCTGGCACAATTTATCTTTGCCTCTTGTTCTCTCACTCATGTTTGTTCTCATTTATATAGTGAAGCCAACAGAGAATATGAGAGAAATGCATACCTCCAAGCTTGCCTGTGGCTGATTATTTTCCTTATAACACATTCTTCCTTGCACATATATGTTAGTCACCTCAGGTTCCTGAAAATGCCTGCTTTGTCCTCTGAGAGTACCTACAATTACATGCTGTCTAACGTAAATACCATCCTGCAATTTGACACAACTGCCCTGTTGACTATGTGTTAGGATTTACTAGTGTGACATAAAACCCCCAGTATCTTATAGCTGGAGATGTCCAGCAACACGAATGAAAACCTTTGTTCTTGGCTCAGATTCTGCATAAAGTAAACTCCTGAACTTAAAAGGGTGCTGTTAGGTCAACAGTGATAAATATCATTGGTGTCTGGAAAATACTAAGTGCTAATTAAAGTAAAAGTACTGTAATTAGTTTATTCACTTATTTCTGGAAATTTTTGTACTTTAGTTATTGATTTTGTACATGCAGAGATGGTTTAGTCAAGGATATTGAATCAGATTTTATGTCCTCTAAAGACCTTCCACTGACCCATGCAGTAATATACAGAATAATTGGAGTGAGGGAACTAAAATAACAGTATCTTAAAAAGACTTTTTTTTTCCAGGTGTCTTGGAGATTTATTGGTTTCAAGATAATTTTTAAGTCTTTTTAAGAATTAAAATTTTTAAATATTTTAATTATTTTAGTTCTGCTTTCTCAAAAAGAGAAGCAATGGTCTTATCAAAATATTTGCTGACGGTGTCATTTCTTTTCTCTTTTGCATAGTTCTCTTGATTTGAAAGACAAACTATATCTGCTAAGGAAGGTGTCTGCTAAGGAAGGCAGGAACCTCCCTTAGAATGGAAAATATGACCATCTCCCCTCCAAATTATTATAATTTTGAAATTTAAGGGCTTTCAGGAAAACATACAAGAAAAGGAATAAGAGTTCTTTACTAGTATGTGTATGTATAAAAAGGCAAACAAACAACAATGGTGACAACAACAAAGAACAGAAAACCCAATAAACAGTCTCTTCCCACTATTTGAGCGATTTCCCCTTTGGTGCAGTTACGGTCACAGCCGGCAGGGGCGCTGGTGGCTCCTGGCCGGGCAGGGCAGGGGCGATGACTCCGCCGTGGCTGCAGGGGGCGCTGTGGCTCAGAGCCGGCCGTCCTTCTCCATGTGGACGATGGCGGACACAGCCGGCAGGAAGACATGGAGGAGGGGTTTCCTTTACGAACCCCCAAGAGCAGCTGATCCCGGTGCCCTCTCTGGATAGCGAAAGGAGCTGTAGCAGGAACCTCGGAAGCAGCAAGCTGAGAAGGCAGGGATGAGCAAAGTCCCGGAGTGGTAGATGAGATGTATCAGAAACTCTGCAGCTGTAGCTGGAACCGCAGGCACCTCTGGCAGGCGGGGGATGCAGGGGCTACAGTGTAGCAGAGAAACATTGGAGCAGTGGCAAAAAAACCCGGTGGGGGTGAGAGAGGGGCAGCCTGGCTCTCCAGCAGGGCAAGGGAAAAGCTCCCTGGGAGCGGGAAGGGGTAGGGATCCCAAGGTTTTCCCGTGAGGCACTGGAGCAGATGGTGAAAGTTCTTTTAATAAAGTCCCAGTGCAATGGCTGTTCTTATAAGCAGAGCTCCACTCACGGTAGAAGGCAGCAGCGGACAGAACCCTGCAATGGGGGTGAATTCTCCCCACAGTGACTGCGGCCTCTTTCCCCTGCGAATGCCGAGAGTGCAAGACGGAGCTAGTAGCTGCCCCAGCCCCTTCTTTCCTCAGCCCAATTCTCGCGATATCTCTGACCCTTCAAGAGAAAATCTCAGATAAGAGAGTAGCCAGCTGCACCCTTCCCGGGGCAACTTATTTTGTCTCTCTTAAGTATCAATAGTTATTTTTTCCTAGCAACCTGTGGGACAAAATTCCACGAGGGAAAAGAAACAAAAGGACAGATCCTAACACCCAGCAATAGTTTGTGAATTATTTCTATTCCACTAGTAACACTTCTGCTTTATTGGGCTGCAGTGCAAGCAGTAGAAAACATAACAAAACCAGCTAGGCTTTAAGTTGCACAGTGTTGGAGGTTAGGATTTTTCCTTCTTTCTCTCAGGGAATTTTCTCCCATTTGTTGCCTAAGAGATGATAACAATGGTACTTAAGAGAGACAAAAGATGTAGCCAAGGAGGAGGTGCATCTGGCTGCACTCTCTTAGCTGGGGGGCTTTCTCTTGGGAAGGGCAGGGATCCTGCCAGATTTTTGGCTGGGGTGTGAGGGGCTGGGCTCTGCTCCTCTTCCTCTCTAGCTCTTGGGACCTGAGGAGACAGAGCTGCTGTCACTGTGGGGAGAATTCACTGCCACAGAGGAATTCAGCCCTTTTACTGCTTCTCCTACCGTGATTGAGGCTTTGCTCGTAAGAGCGGACACTGGACTGGGACATTATCAGCACCCAACCTCACTGGGAAGGACTCTCACCATCTACTAAGGTGCCCCAGGGGAAAACCTGGGACCCCTCCCAGGGAGCATTTCCTGGCTGCTTTCAGGACCCTGGCTGCTGCTGACCAGCCCTGCTGTTTTCTGCTGCTGCTTCGGGGTTTTTTGCTACACTTTAGCCTGACACCCCATGTCCACAGGGACCCTCTGCTGCTTCTGCCTCTGCCACTGCTTGGGGCTTAGAACTACACTTTGATTTGCCACCCCCGGGGCTGCTTACCTCTGCTGTTNGCTCCTCTTCCTCTCTAGCTCTTGGGACCTGAGGAGACAGAGCTGCTGTCACTGTGGGGAGAATTCACTGCCACAGAGGAATTCAGCCCTTTTACTGCTTCTCCTACCGTGAGTGAGGCTTTGCTCGTAAGAGCGGACACTGGACTGGGACATTATCAGCACCCAACCTCACTGGGAAGGACTCTCACCATCTACTAAGGTGCCCCAGGGGAAAACCTGGGACCCCTCCCAGGGAGCATTTCCTGGCTGCTTTCAGGACCCTGGCTGCTGCTGACCAGCCCTGCTGTTTTCTGCTGCTGCTTCGGGGTTTTTTGCTACACTTTAGCCTGACACCCCATGTCCACAGGGACCCTCTGCTGCTTCTGCCTCTGCCACTGCTTGGGGCTTAGAACTACACTTTGATTTGCCACCCCCGGGGCTGCTTACCTCTGCTGTTCCTCTGCTCCGAGGTTCCTGCTGCAGTCTGTCTCACCATCTGGAGGGGCACTGGGATCGGCTTCCAGACATGAGTTTGTAAAGAAAGCCTCTATCTCTCCCGCCAGCTCACCTGTCATTACCACGTGAAGAGAGGCTGCTGAGCTTGCGCCACAGCGCCCCCTGCAGCCACAGGAGAATTCTTTCACCTGCCCTGCCCTGCCCAGCCGGGAGCCACCAGCGCCCCTGCCGGCTGTGACCGTAACTGCACCAAAGGGGAAAGTGCCTGACAGCCGAGAGAAGGCTGTTGTTGGATTGTTTTTTGATGTTTTTTTTCCTGTTTGTTGTTGTTGCTGTTGTTGCTGTTCATTTGCCTTATATATATTCTAGTAAAGAACTGTTATTCCTTTTCCAATATCTTTGCCTGAAAGCCCTGTATAAAAACTTATAATAATTTGGAGGGAAGAGAGTCACATTTTCCATTCCAAGGGAGGTTCACGCCTTCCTTGGCAGACATCTGTCTTTCAAACCAGGGCAGACAATTCTATGAAAATTTTATTATTTCCATCATACTGAAAAGTAATTTTTGATCTGTTCTGCTTTGCATGCAAAACAAGCTTCCTTCTGTTGTTTTTATCTTCAGGATATGGTTTGTCTGAAATCCAAATGAGGTAAGTAATGTCTCCTTAAAAGGTAAAAGACCAAAGATGTGGAATATCTATATGGAGTCTTTGGCAAGTTTTAATGACCACTAAAGAGTCCACTTAGTTTGGAGAAAAGAACATGGGGCCTTTTCTTTATACGGGGCGAGGTAATTCTTGTCAGGCACTTGGAAATATCTATTCCTGTGTGACAGAGGTTTAAGAAATGTGGTCACTATTATAGTCCTTCTGACACTAAAATGTCACCTTCTATAGGCCTTTGTGCTAAGTCCATGATACTTTACTGGTTGCCGACAAGTGACTTAGGTACGTAGGTACTTGATTTCTTAAAAGAACTCAAAATACTATGGTGACACCCCTGGGAAATCTCTGCAACACATGCAAAAAGAGCAAAACCCATGCAGGATCACGGCTTGATGAATAGAGCATAAATGTAGAATGTGAGAAACTACATCTCGGTTTCTCCGCTTGCCTAGGAGGAATTAAAATTCAGATGACTTCCTAGAAGTACAGTCATAGCAACAGTCTTCTATCCTTTTTATTGGCAGTGTATCTCAGTACAGGAAATCAAGATTTCTTGGGCCACAAGGAGAAGAAAAGATTACTTGTAGTTTTTGCTGTGTCTTCCTCCCAGGGCAACCTTGAGTGCTATGCTTTGGCGAGTCTGGTCTGCAGAGCTTCAGATGTGATGGACGGGATGTGTCCCTGTCCAAAACACCCTGTTTACCATGAGTGAATGTGCTCTCCTGGCTCATGGGAATCTTCAAAGAGCAGCTGAATGTCTTCCTGCTCAAATGCTCTGTCTATTAAGCAGCTGGATGACCATTGCAATTACAAAACAAACTGGTAAGTAGAAATTGCATCTTCTCTCACCTGAGTCTATTGGTGTGCATGATGTGTGCATATTTAGGAACCAGACATACATAGAAAGTGCACTTTTGAGTCTACGGGGAAGTATTAATGTGCACTGAATTAAGCTGTTTCTATGGAAAGTAGTAACTGAATAGTGAGGATTTTCAGGATTGTAAGTCTAACTCTCACGTAGTTAAACTCTGCCAAGAGTTTCTCTTTCAAACATGCATGCTTTTTCTGTTCTTGTAGCCACTGATTTTTCTAATATAACTTTGTAATCCAGTGTTGCTAGAGTGCTTTGAATGCTGATATCTGCACAAATTATATTCTTACACACTGTTGCACTTCCAGGGGAATGGAATGCCCACTTTTATGTGATGGAGGACCTGTAATTCATTGCCATTAGCTAGTAAATTTCTATTGTTTTGGTATTTGTTCTGCCCCATTGTCATATCTTAGTTGATGAATGTACTAATTTCCATTCTTATGAACCTGTTGTCAAGTGATAGGTTATACAGTCTTTAACCTGAATAACACCTTCAAGGTTTTATCTGGAAAAAAAATATTACTTTTGTATCTTATATTTGCCTTGATTTTGGCAGCTAAGGTATTTGGGTGGAAGGGCTGCTCTTTCTGTATCTGTGGGAGGGAGGCTATTTTCAGTGTCTCCTGGTTTTGACATTGTTAGTTGTGACACTACTTTTATGGTAAGTTCTCCCAGGTTTTACTTCTTTACTTTATTTTACTTTACTTTAGATGTCCTGTTACTTAACACTTATTTGATCAATGCATAATGCGCTCATGACTTTGAGGTCTCTGTATTTCTTGTCTTCAAAATTTGATCTATTGATAATAAGAATTTTTGCTATTCTAGATCATTCTGACTGGGATTTAATTATCTGGTCACCTTGCTGTTGTTTACTTTTTGTTAAGAATTCCCGCTCTGTGCAGGACAAAAGTATTTTTCATAATTTTCTTAATTAAAACATGTTACTTTATTGTAAAAGGCATCCTCCACAAATTTTAATAATAAACATAATTAATTATCATACTTATAATCAAAGTTAGTATTCCAGGCAGAATATTCAGTGTCTCTTTAACTTTGTTTATGCTGTTGTTGAACTCTGACTTTAGGTGCCAAAACGGCAACATAGCTGGGGAGGAGGAGTCTGGAGGACAAGTCTGATGAGGTGTACCTGAGGGAGCTGGAGGTGTTTAGCCTATAGAAAAGGAGGCTCAAGGGAGATCTTATCACGCTCTACAAGTACCTGACAGGAAGGTGTAGCCAGGTGAGGGTTGGGCTCTTCTCCCAATTAACAAGTGACAGGACAAGAGGAAATGGGAGCAAGCTACACCAAGAGAGGTTTAGATTGGATATTAGGAAAACTCGCCTCCCTGAAAGGGTGGACAAGCACTGGAACAGGTGTCTCAGGGAAATAGTGAAATGACTGTCCCTGGAAGTGTTCAAAACCCGTGTAGCCATGCTGCTTAGGGACATGGCATAGTGGTGGATTTGGCAGTACTGAGTTAATGGTTAACTCCTTTATCTCAGAGGCCTTTTCCAACCTTGATAATTCTATGATGCTGCCTATTCTGATGGCACCTTTTCTCTTTTTTGGTGGGCTGTGTGTCATAATACAATTAAGTAGGTCTTCAGATGTGCTTGGAAGGTTTTATTCAGTACTTGTGCATTGCCTGGTGACTGATTTACAACTGTGGGTGGTTTTTTTTTTGCAGATATTGATGAAGTATTTCAGGCAGACTTCTTTGAAGATATATGCTGCTCATCATCTGTTTACTTTAAATTATCCACCTGTCTAAACAACTCGTTTAGTCACTCTGTCTTTCTCTGCGGTCCATGTTCCCATGTAGACCTCTGAAATTTGCTCCACACATTTACTCAATCATTCTCTAGGTTTATGCATCTCTCATTTAAAGAGTGTCCCACCTGAAACAAACCTAGGGCAAGGTAAGCTGTAATGGTGCACTTGGTGCTTTTCAAGCTTAAATAATGATTTAGACTTAACTACAAATGAGATGAAAGAATAAAAAACTTCTTTAATAAGTTTATATGGGTAATAGTGAATGCATAGATGCATGGAATGAAAAAAAGACTGTCAAAATTTAAAAAACTGTTGCCAATAAGAAGATTCAAGATACAGCATTTCTTGAATTACAGAACTTGTCAGTGAAACAAAGTGTTTAACATGACAGTGGTGGTTGAGTTTGAAGGAAGTTATTCTTGCATCTCCTTGGTTCTTTGCTCTGCTGACAAACTCAAAGTCTTTTACTTGATATTAAGGTCTGATTTTTGGCTAATGACAAAGACTCTGCACCTCCATCAAAATCAATCCAGCAGAAAATATTTTTACATGCACCTGTTGTCTTTCTGCTGCCACTGTTAGACACGAGCGAAATAAGGGTTAATACACATACAGTTTTACTAAGTATGAGCAACAAAAATACGTTTAAATTTACAGCCTTTTAGGTAGTTGAAAGAAAGATTCTGTCTTCTGTTCAGACTTGGAAATGAAGCGTCTTTTCACACTCTTCATGACCCACATTAAAAGAGCATTTGGTGTCCTCTCTCTGAAACTGTGAAAAGAGCTTTAGCAGCTGACTGGGGAGGCTGAAGACCGCTGAAGACCACTGAAAGCAGTACGTACAGCCACACTTCCTCACGCACTCTCCAAAGTCTTTTCACAAAGTTGTTCAGTCAGATCAGTGCAAGATGAGGGATCAGAAGACAAGGATGAGTGGAGAATCCAAAGGTCCATGTGTTAAGTAGTTTTCCCTTATCTATCCCATCTCCTCTCCATTTCCTTGCATCTCCCTCTCTCTTTCCTCCTCTCCACACCACTCTATCAAGAGTCCTTCAGATTACCCTTCCCACAGTCTGTTTAACTTCATTCTTTCTTCCTTTTTACCTTATCTTTCAACAGTGTTTTAAGTTTTGTTTCCCTCTTCTCTATGCATTGCCAGAGCTTAGTCAATCATTTGTATTCTACCCTTTCGATCTTCCTTCAGCTTAAATCTGATATTTGCTTTTATGGTTCCCTAGGGTCCGTAGGCTCCATTTGTTTGTCTCTGTCTCCAGAGCATAGAACCCATTTTAGGCAAGAATACATGGCTTTCTGTCTGACTAGAAATAAAAGACGTCAGCTTTTAGAGTAAGGCTGATCTAGCCTGCGATGAGTTAGAGTGGCTTGGCCAAATGTCACAGAGAGATAACTGTCTTCTTTGTAGCACTAAATGATTGTCTGCTTGGTCTCACTGATTATCACATAGCTGGAGGAAGGGTGCTGTCAAGATAACATCTTAGTTTCTCCTTTCTTTTCCCTTTTCCCAGATCTGAAAGCATTTAATCTTTTCTGCCTTGCTAAGCTAGAGGTAATTATCTGGCCAGGACATACTCTTTCCTTTTTTTCCCTTCTCTCTATATTTCCACTTATTTCCCTGGAGATAATTCTTGGAGACTTTTTCTAACTTCTGTCTAATATATTCCTTCTTTGATAGTTCTGGTTTTTATTCCTTCTGGACTGTTTCTCTTTTCCTTGTAGCCTCTCTTATACAATGGAATAATTCAAATTGTAACATATCATCACATGGTCAGTTACGATTGTTTTTTCAGTTTTGGTTGGAGTGACTCAGCAACTCTTAAATAAATAGTAAGAGTTAATGTTTCAGGCAAAAAGAAATTGACCTCAGTTATAAGAGGTTTTGGCATATGAAGACAAAAACCTCAGGACAACCCATATTACACGTCTTTCTTCTGCCTAGTTTTAAAATTGCATGGTGGGCTAATTACACTTGTCTTTCTGTCTCTCTCACGTTTTAACTTGATCTCTTTATTGATGCTGTCTGTTGCAACATCATATTTTCAGATGTTTTTTTCAATTTGTGTTCATGTTCTGCTATTCTTATTATTAGAATTATTAGCAGTAGCAGTAATTCTATGGCCCGCTGCTATCAAGTATCCTTCAGAGAATGTTACATTTTTCTTTGGCAAGGCAGGCTGTCTGAATCCGGAGATAGTAAATAGACCCTTTAGGAAACAGTGTGTTTTTATGATACATAAGGAAACAAGCTTGTCTTGAATTTATGAATTTGTTCTCCTATCCATTATGATATTCAATAGTGAATCACAATATCCTCTACTTTCTACCCATAACATACAGCATATTCTTCTACCTCTGACACTAATTTCTTTTTGCTATGTTTCATATAAATTTTCTTGAGAAGCCTTGGAGAAAGATGACTCAAAAAACCAATAAAGGGCAGATAAATTCTATGTATACAGCGAGCATTCTTGTAATCTTCCAAGAATATCTCAAAAGAATAAAAAAATTACTTGAGAACTGTGAAATATGACAAAACAAACATCTCCAGAAATGAACATTTGTCCTCACTCATTTTGAGGAGTTGATTGCCTGCTGCAATATCCCTACAAAGAAATATAAACTCATTAAATTAGCTTCCTGCATTCCTTATTAGGAGTAAAAACTTGCTTCTTCTAAAAAGGTGGTATTTTGCACCTTTGTGAAGAGTGTCTGTCATTGGCTTGCTAGATGCATTCCTTATTTAGACTGTGTTTTTCTTTTTAAGAAGCAAATTTGTTGTGAGTCAACAAACTTTCTCTTCTCTGTAGTCAGCTTCCTTGCCCTCTTCCCCCCTACCTTTGGAACACATGGAAAATGACTTGTACTTTGGTAAGTAACCCACTATACAAATGTTTATTAATTGTTAGTTATACAAGAAAATATGATGTGCTTTTTTTTGTTCAATCTTAAAAGAAACCCATTTTTTTCTGTGTCTGCCTCTAACTTTCTGCTAGACTGGCTTAGTACATTGGTCTATACAGTGGGATGAGCTAGGAAACATATTTTAAAACTGAAGTCTTATATTCTGCTGAATGTAACAAACATCATTAAAAGAGCACCAAATGTTCAGAATACATCAATTTTAAGCACACATGCACTGTGAATAGTCCTGCCAGGGACTCAAAAATGGCAGAATCCAGATATGAGTCTTGGGAAAAGTTATTTTTCAGTGTACAGTATGGTCATTAATGTGACATTCCAGTATAGTAATTATGTACAGTGCATTATGTTCCTGGCTTTTTCTGTGATGATGTTGTAAAACACACTTGACCATTTTCATTGTTATTATTTTATATTTTCTGGAAGTATGTTTGCTATAATATTCAGAAGCTGTTATTGTATGCTGCAATGTGATTCCTGTGGCCTAGGAACTTCAGACAGTCGGTGGTGAGCCAGAATTGTGCTGATGAGAGCTGTGGTAGGAGGATAGAACTTTGCCAGAGAATAACCCCCCTTGCTTTCCAGCTGGTCCTCAGAGGTGCTTGGTGCAGCTAGGCCAAATTTCCAGTACCAAACGTGGCACTATAAATCTGGTTGCATTTAATAAGATCTCAGAAGAACCAATAGTGTGGGTTACACTCTGTCTGGTCTCATTCATGATCACAGATTCACCAATAGTGTGGTTTATTACAAGCAACAGATTACAGATTTTTATTATTGCAGTGATAAATTGATCTAGATAATGTGATAAATGCCCTAGATCTGCAAAATATCGGTGTCTAGCACTGTGTAGAAGAGTCCCCGAGTTAGAGGGGTACAAATCTTACCAAAGAGGTGTCCCTGTTTTGGAGACGAGAGAGGAGCAAGTATGTCGACTTATCTGCAAGGGGATTGTATTCTCCTCCTCCACCATGGAGGATTTCAAATGTCAGTTTTTACTTTTGGGAGAAGTGTAGGTGAGACTGTAGTCAAATGTTCTGTTACCGATGTCATAAATGGGGGGGCAGAACTTTATATGTAAATGAGAACTACAAAGAGAGATTACAAAGCCTGTGAGTCTTGTGCAGGGGCAGAATAGAACTGTGACATGTTGGTATCGCTCCCTCTTCCACCTGGCCAATTGCAGTGATAAGGGTCTGATAACTTATCACCCCATCAGCATGCCTTTGTACCCAGGGAAATCCCTTCACTGCATATCTCAGGACATATGTCATGGAGATCCCTTAACCACACGCATATCTCATAACTACAAGCCTCATTCCTGCAATGAGATCCTTAGAACTTTGATGACCACTGAAAAATTTAAATTAATCTTAATAAACAAGACAAAAAATATATTCTTTGATCTCCAGAATTTGGCTCTATATGTTTCAGTGTCTATTCTATGTGATGCCTGCAGCTGGAATATTTTTGAAATGCTTTTTGTATTACAGTCTTTTTCTTTTTCGTTGGTCTGTCATCCAGTCCTTGATTTCTGTGGTACATGTATTTTGAATAGCAAAGAACTGTTCTTTAAAGCCAGGGGCTGAGCATACCTAGTAGTTTCTTGGAATTGCTAAAGAGTTTTATGTTTTCTAAGGTTGTGATTTAGTCTTTTACTGCCGAGTTCTGATCATTTCTATGCTTGTCTGGATCTACAGATCAGTCTCTTTTGATAGTGTGTTTACTGACACTCTGCAAAGAAGTGAACACTGAATTGTTAAAGAAATGAACACCAAAATGTTAAAGAACAAATAAAAAGAATCTAAATGAGAGAACAGGAAGGAAGAATAGGGAACTATGCAGTCAGGTGTGTCAGGTATTGTGTTGCAGTGACTTGCAAGTTTAATACGCTGAGAAAACAACCTGATTCTGGAACTGCTGGAGGGTGCAAATGAGTCTTGCTGTTTGGTTTGTTTATGTGCTTCTTTTTCAAAAGAGAAAGTTAACTGTTATAAAATACCCCATAAAAAGCATTTAGCAACTCTTTTATTGGTTACTAACCTGCTGGGTTAATAAATATTACAATGATGTAAGCCTTTTAATTAGTGTTTTGGAACTTTGACTGTTAGGAAAACCATGCTTGTTCTTTGAGATTTTAGGGAGTCATCAAAGGGGATACTTACAGGAAAAGAGGTGTAACAGCACCATAAGTATGTGATTCATTCAGAGTTGCTACTGAATTTATTATGGATTGAACAAAACTTTTAGTTAGTCAGTTTCAAAATAAGTGATGTACAAAAAAATATAATCATCAAAGAAATGTGCAACCCTTGCATTCATTGCAATGGTGATGAGGCTTTCTTCCTCAAAGTCAGGTTTATTACATCAAAACCAAGTTGAAATTCATTACCCCTCTAAAAAATATCCAGAATCTACCTTTGAAAGTTACACTGCCTTTCTGAGATTCCTGTGTGGTGACACATGAACTTATGGGATATTTTAATGGTGAGTTCTACAAAAATGCTGAGTAACTATAGTAACGTCCATATTATCACAAGTCAAGTTGACTTAATATTTCTTGTTTAATCCTTATAATTTGCCCAGGGATGTTTTTATTCAGCACTAAATCAGTCTTGTGTAAGTCTGAAATAGCCCTAGAGGGAGATATGGTTACTTAAAACAGGCAAGTCAAGAAAATAATTATAAAAGGAATATGTGTATTTGCATTTTATTCTAACAAAAGGCCAAGACATTAAGCAAGAGTAGAATATTTTGGGTAATTTCATAGTGAGTTTGCCTTTCTATTCCTTTTGGGTTCACCTAGACACGAAGTGTTAATATATTAGAAAGGCATATATGAGAAAAGGAGATCATTAGACCTAGCATATGCTTAGGCAAAAAAAAAAAAATCTGAAAATATGTGTGATGAGTGGAAGTATTGAGCTTTTAAATTTGTTGTTAGTCTTTTGGAGCTTATTTCCAAACATTAAATTTTAGCCCATTAGTTTACAAATCTGTCCTCTTTCTTTCTGTTTTTCATGACTATGTTCTTGCAGTTAGAGTAGTGCAACATTTTTAGTAACTTTTAAATATGTCACAAAGGTGTTTTCTGACTGTTTCTAAGAGGAAAACAGAATAGCAGAAATACTGAATCTTGGCTTCCAGGGTTTGACTGGGAGACCACAGAGGGCAAGGTCTACAACGCTGTGGGAAACTGACTCCACTGAGGAATAGCAGTTGAGTTAAAAAGACTTTCAAAAATCATTTAAGTCACTTTTCATGTATCGTGAAGAGGAACACAGGGTATAAACAAAAGCATTTCATTTCACTTTGTCAATATGTGTGCCTGGAGGTAACTACTATTTTGGAAGACCATTACCCATCTGTTGGAAGTTTCATAAACAAATATAAGTAATGACAGAATAATTTGTGAGCTCGTGAATCACTGCTGGAAGCAGCACAGGAGGAAGAAAACACTGGAATAGCAGACAGTGGGCACGACAAATGCTGTTATCTGGGATGAAATGAGTTGTGTGCGAAGGAGAAAAGGAAAGGCTGAGCTTCAAACAGCAGAAGGACTGGAAGGATGGAGAAGTTAGTGGATGAAAACTGTGTGTGCAGTGAGGTGTGGTGATCTGCCTCAAAGAGCAGCTCATGTCATGAACTGGGTTCCTGTTGTAGTGGTCAAGCACTTTTCAGTGCTTGTAATTTTCTTTATAACAATTCTGGCTGGTGTAGCCACCTTTGGGATCAAGTTCCCTGTTTTTCACTGGTGCAATGCAAAAAGGTGACTAGAGCAGGTTCTAGACCCCTTTGGAGTAGGAGCATTGGCCTTGCCCCTTGCTAACTTGACTTTGTTCAGCCCGAGTTTCCCTACTGTGTCCAGCATTTCTGTGCCACATCAATGGCCTGAGGTGTTCCTGTGAGAAAAAAGGTCTTTTGAACATTTAAAGCAGGATGAACTCCCCTGGAAAGAGTTAAGAGCATGGCCAGTCTTGGTTGGAAATATTTAAAAGAAAAAACACAAAAAATTGCAAAACAAACCATCAGCTTTGGTATTTGTGAGTTTTTTCTGTAAAGCACTTGCTTCTTTTCTTGGTGTTTTCTGTAAGTAGGAAGCAATAAAAATAATTCTCACTGGTTAGAGAACCAAATGCATGCCGAATTTACTTTTATGCAGAGATGAAACAGTATTATGGCTGGTATATCAACAAGACCTATTTGTCAGCAACTTAGTGCAAGCATAGGGTATTAGTAACCTAAATAAGTGTCCCTTAAAAAGCCTAGCTAACTTTCTTGAAGTATTTTTTCAAAGGAATATTAAAACTATGTTTTTACACTTAGGGACAGTGTTGTAATGAGGAAAAGTAGTGGCTTCAATAGTCCCATGGGCAAAGACAAAACAGGAACCGAATGAGTGAAGCTGAAACTTTAAATAAATTCAAGTGAAGCATTTAAAAAGTGCAATCACACTGGCAGCTTCCATCCTAGCACTAATTAATTCTGATTTTTGCTGCAATCCATGTATAATGTGCAGCATCCTTGAATAAATGAAGAAATGCATACGGAATGTTGTCTGCTTAAAATTGATACAAGTAGAAGAAAGAAATTGTGTACCTCAAGGACGCCTTTTATTTTTTTAAAAAAGTGGTAATTTCTCTGCTGACACTTTTGAAGACAGAGCTTTTCAGTTGGCTTATTTAGTCTTCTCAGGAAAGAAATGGGAGAGATATGAACCATTTTTGTGAGCATATGAAAGAGCAGTTGTTAAATTCATTCCAAGATTGAATCATTGTACATTAAGGATACCCTATAGCAAAATACAAACATACTTCAGTGTTTTCATTTTTCAAAAAATTACTTTCAAAATATGTTGTTTTACCTCATTGTGTGTGTATGCTTGCATGTTTGTTTTTTTTTTCAAATTCTGAATTAAACCTTTATGAATTGCCAGTTCCAAGGGTGGCTAGTAAACATGATTTCAGTGTGTGCTAAGGGAATTTTATGGAAAAAAAAAAATCATGCTAGAGGATCTACAAGCAGTCTAGAGATGTGTGAAAGAGCTGATGAAGCACATCATTATTTAATCTCACTTATTGTAAGGCTTTTGCTCACAAGACATGCAATCAACCTCAGCAAACTAATGCATACTAGCTTTATGGGCTTGGTCCTTAGAATGGAGTGGACAGATGTGTGGCAATTATGAAAATTAAACAAGTATTAAAAAACTGAAGCATTTAAATTTGTCTGAAATCCATGCATAGCTTTTTATATTTTGATGATGCTAAGCAAATTTAAAAGTAAATGAAGACATTTATACGCTGCTACGAGTGATATATCACGGCATGAGTGCATGCTACCTTGATTATGCATTTAGAAGTTACCTGATGAGAACAGTTTACACTCTCAACAGTGGCGAATCAAAGTGCAGTTGATTGATGGGCTCCATTTAGAGATATCTGGGAAACAATCGCAGAACTGTAGTGTGCAGTAGATAATTGCTTCTCCCTGCAAGTCAGAAATTTATATAGGAAAAGTAAAGCGCTAAAAAAAGTTAGGGTAAAAGTAACATAGCTGCATATGCACTTTTCCAGAACTGATTCAACTTCCTAGCAGCGGAAGAGGGTTACAGTGCTTTTGAGAACTGAAGCAGCATGTTTTGAGATAGCTTGAGTGTCTGTAAAAAATTGAAATGTAGATTGAGACCGTAAAAATTACTCACTGTACAAATCAGGGTTCAGAAAGACAGTAGCAAAGAATGATCAGTTTTACTGATTCTCATCATACCGATGGCTCCTCTTTCATTTGGAGTGTAAGTTAAGAACACACCTGAAGAAGAAGGGACCATCTAATGGAAGAGGAGAAGGATGTGGTTTTCTTTCTGAGCAGAGAATCACAGTTTGAATCAGTTCCAAAGTGGACACAGGGATAAAATGGCAACATGTATGAAGTTAGGGATATGTGGCTCTGTTGGAGACTCAGGGACTGATGAACAGAACAGGGAACATACAGATAAGCATGAGAGGTCACAGAAAGAGAAACACTGTGGGAATTGGAAGGGACTCTTCTAAACTTGCTGAAACAATCAGAGATATTGAATGACCTGAGTGAAACTATTAGCTGTGGAGTGTCCCTCCAGGCACCCTTAACTTTGTAACTAAAGACAGCAGTTTCAGTATGCTAAATAAATTTGTACAGTTAAAAAAAAAAAAAAAAGGTAACAAAGAAAGAAAAGAAAAAACCCCAAACACTGAGTTCCTGTTCCAGACTACCAAGTGTTCATTTACATTTATACCACCTGTAGCATGACATTTTCTGGAGCCACTGCTGACCTTCCTGTGTGAAATTTCTCTTTTCCCCACCTTTCTCAAGGAAAGGAACATGATAGTTTCTAGTTGCTATTGTTCCTGTTCAATGTACTCTCAAAAAAATTACCAAATTAAATAAAAATAATTAAACTAACTTCCCTGTCTCTTCCGTCAGTCTCAATAGTTGAGTTCTGGTACAAATCTAGAATGTTAAGAGTGAGAAATTGCTCTGGTGTCTTGAGTTTGGACAGTATCCCCAATATCCGGTACCTGAGAATTTCTGTAATTTTCTTTTGGAATGAGCTGATCTATGGATCTGGGAAAAAAACACAAACTCTTCAGGCTTTTTTTTTTTTTGAGTCTGAGCCTTGTGGGTAACTCAAAATGTTCATGTATTCTTTTAGAATGGAAAGAGGAAGTCAAACTTCAGCTAACCACAGAGGAGAAATAACTTCTTTCAAACCACAAACATAATATTTCAGTCTCTGTCTTTCTTTTCAGAACTCAGCACCTTTCCTCATCAATGTGTTACTGCCTCCCTCCAACTGATTGCTATTGCCACCTATGTCACTGTCAAACCCCCTTCATAACCTGAGACTGGATCCCCTGAGTTCATACTTCTGACTCTTTTTTATTTCCTCTTTTTTGTAGTCCATGTGTTTGGAAATGGGGCTGTGTGTGCTGCCCCATTCACCTTCCAGATACAGTGCAGCATTTCTCCATCTGTGTGGAAACATAAAGAAAAAGGGCACAGCAGGTCTTGGGGAACTGCTGAAATTTGTTTTAACCATTTGAATTGGTTTTTTTCTATTTAGGTCCTGTTTGATCTGGTTTGAACCTGGCTTGTGAGCAAACTAACATTGACTTTTAAATCTATTTATTATTTATGAATTTACGAAAAGGATAATACTCTGAATAGAGGTTTAACATTCTAAATTTTATTCTAGTTCTAATGCATGCTGCTAATCCAACCCAGTATGGTAATCCAGCTGGTTTCTCAGATGCTGTCAAAATGCAGTATGTGGGTGTGTGTATATATATGTATATATATATACACACTGTAGAGGAGCAGATCAAGAAACTGTTATATCAATTTAAGACCAAATTATTGCTGAAAACTATCTGTATTCAACTGGCATTTAAAGCACTGTTTTGGAATGCAATATGTTCAAGGATAAAAATGAAGTTAGTGACTCTTGGTTATCACGACATTAGAACACCCAAACCTCAAAATTTTCTAGTTCTTCTCTACACAAGGCATAATAAGCCTAATTAGCTTGTAGTTTTGTATGGTTTTCATTCCTTCAAGGTGAACAATTGGATGATTCAAATTTTTTGATGCAGATCTTACCTGCTTCCAAATATTCCAAAATATATTTTACCCTTTGGAATTGTTTTTAATATCAATCCTTTCATGAAGTATACTGCTACATATTGCTAAAGGAGAAGCAGCTGCCTGAACATTTGACACATACGTGAAATATCTTCCAAAACATTGATTATCATCCTACCCAATTTTGGGCACCACAATAGAAAAAAGATATAAAGCTATTAGAGAGCATCTAAAGGACAGCTATGAAGCTGCTGAAGGGCCTTAAGGGGAAGCTGTAAGAGGAGTGGCTGAAGTCACTTGGTCTGTTCAGCCTGAAGAGGAGAAGACTGAGTGAGACCTCACTGCAGTTACAACTTCTGCTTGCTCGTGAGGGGGAGTGGAGGGGCAGACTCTCTGCTCTGTGGTAACCAGCAACGGGATCTAAGGCAATGGCCTGAACTAGTATCAGGGAAGGTTTAAGTTTGGTATTAGGAAAAGGTTCTTCCACCAGAGGGTGGTCAGGCACTGGAACAGGCTCCCTAAGGAATGGTCGCAGCCCTAAGGCGGCCAGAGTTCAAGAAGTGTTTGGACAATGCTCCAGGCACATGGTGGGATTGCTGGGGTGTCCTGCACAGGGCCAGGAATTGGACTTTGATGATCCTTGTGGGTCCCTTCCAACTCAGCTTATTCTATGGTTCTATGACCGAGTGAGGCATTCCTCAGGCTGCCTGTGATGGTGGCTGAAGCCCAAGATGGAGGCTGAAGACTTTTGTGGA
Source organism: Cnemophilus loriae (assembly GCA_013397755.1). Classification (NCBI taxonomy): domain Eukaryota; kingdom Metazoa; phylum Chordata; class Aves; order Passeriformes; family Corvidae; genus Cnemophilus; species Cnemophilus loriae. The sequence continues at coordinate 96,331 of VZTF01002617.1, read as the reverse complement.
GTTGGCAAAAGTAGCATCTTAAATAATCTGTTCAAGGAGGACATGCCAAGTGAGGTCAATCTCTGTCACTCAGGCTTGTTGCCTTTAGATGTGGCTCAGTGCCCTCCTACAGTCCCTGCTCATTGTAGGGATTCCCAGGACCACAACAGCTAGGTGTGGGTACAGCAGCGCTGAGGCTGCCGGCAGTCCAGGTGAGCTGGGCCCAAACACACGCCTTTGTCTGGCACATCTCTGTTTGTGCCTATGGGAGACTCTACCACAGCAGGCAAATACTTCTGATTCAATGGGTAAATAAGTAATATCCATCTCATGTCAGCTTGTAGTTGCCAAGATTTGTTCATGTTGAGCAGATTTCCTGCTAGGTCAAAGAATATATTGCATGTAGCGGTATATACATATATATTTTTTTTCTTTTCTAATTATTTTACTACTGCACCTGCAGGTATTTTTAGATTTATGCTGGATGCAGCTGCATTTTTTTGTTCCCATCACATATGCCTTCTTAAAGGAAAAGCTTTTGTGTGTGTGCTTTCTCTCACTTTCTTCTTTCCTTTCCTTTTGCCTTCTGCAAAAAACCCAGAATTATAAACAAACATACATTGTTGGCATTTTGCATATAGAAAATACTGTTAATATTTTTTCACAGAATCATGGAATGGCTTGGATTGGAAGGGACCTTAAAGATCATCTTGTTCCAACACCCTGCCATGGGGAGGAGCCTGCCACTAGACCGGGTTGGTCCAAGCCCTGTACAGCTTGGCCTTGAACACTTCCAGGGATGAGGCATCCACAGCTTCTCTGGGAAACCTGTGCCAGTGTCTTACCACGCTCACATAAAAGAACTTTTTCCTAATATCTAATCTAAACCAAGATATAATAATCATATTATATAACAGTAGTGGATATAATAAAATATAAAAATACAATACATACATTTCCTATTAATATAACAATATAATAACTATACATTAATACAAGAAATATAATAATAAACTATACAATAATAATTGAATACAATGATAATAATACATCATAGAAACTAAAATTTTGTTGTATCTCGTTGATTCTGCCTACACAGTAAGTCCATGTCAGCCAAAGTAAGGAGTAAATGGAAATCCAAATGTGATGTGATAACTCTATATTTATTTCCCAAAATGACTTAATACTGAAAACAGAAATCCAGTAATTTTCAGGAACAGGAAAACTTTGGTAAATGTTTTCCCTCTCTGGACTGGTGGATCTTAATTAGCTAATCATGCAGATAATTTTCTTTCTCATACTGTTTACATGGTGGTCTGGATTTGAGCAGATATGGATGATGGCAGCCATTCATTTACGTAATGTGGTAGCTTCCCAAAATACCTGATGCCTATGGAAGTTTCGTCCTCCAGCACTATTCCTTCTGTTACTCTCATATTATTTTTCAGTACAATTGAAAAGAAACAGTTGGCTCAGGTTCATGGTTCATATTGTAAAGGAATCTGCTTGTCAGGATAGTGACCTAAAGAGGAAATTTGTAAGTAACAAGAGCTTGCCTTTACAATAACCAATCACCAGGCAATTATCACTTTATCAAAATGATGAGGAAAATGAGTATTAGAGGAACGGCAATTTGCTTTAATGTTTTCTACCCTTGACGTCATTGAGCTTTAAAGTAATATTCAACCTTCTATTAGAAAAGCAAAAATGGCAACTATTAAGTATGGTGATTTTTTTCCAAGTTGTTTGGTGTCTGTGAGCTGGGATGTCAAACCTTTGATTACATCCTTGCAACAACCCTGACAATGGAATGTGTTTTTTCCCCCTGCTTAATACAAAAATCCCAGCAGGAGGTCTTACTTTCAAAGGTGTTTGATAAAGGAGCCCATTCATGGAGCTGAGAGGAAATCAATGGAACTTTTTCGTTCCATGGGGCTATGATGCTTAATTCCCATGGTATAATGCATTGCTTTTATGGGATTTTTCTGACAGTGTTCTTTCTTCTGGCTTACTCTGCCTTTTGTCTCATGCTCACATTTATTTTTGTCAAGTCTGCTTGTAATTTTGGGCTGTGAAATCTAGGATATGGCATAGCACTGTGTTGGTGCACTCTATTGAGATTTTAAAAATTTTTTTGTATGTAGTGAGAGCTGAATAGCACTGTCATCACTAAATGAGCTCAAGAAGGAAATCTTCTGTGGCACTAATACATATTCTCCCATGCCTACCTTCGAACTTGAAAATGTACATTAAGAAGAAAATAATCCGTATTGCCCATTTGAAATTCCTGACCTAAGATAGGAATGACTTATCATATTTATCTTTCTCTCCTCTCCCTGAGAGCAATGCTAGTAATTTAACTTGGAGGCTGCAAGGCACCAATGAGCCAGTATGAGCATACAGATTCCCATTTGGATGCTGACCAATGTTGGAGTTTTTATGGAGTGGGCTGTATGCCTCAGCTGGTGGCTCCACAGAGCTGGTGCAGGAGCAGGCCCAGGAGCTGCTTGGTTTTCTGGACTGGCATTTGAAGGCTGGTTCATGTCCTGGCTGTGCTCTACAGGTGTGTATTTTGTCAGTTCTCTTATGCCTCTCAGCACACACTTATGAAAGAAGGGCTCTGGATTCTATGCCTGTCTTCCCTGATCAGAGAAGTTTACTGGAGAATCATGAAAGGGCAAAGTTGGGACTTAATGAGGGTGACACGCAATTGGACACAGCTTGGAGTTGTAAGCAAAAAATGTTAAAACCTACTATACATTCACAGATTCACAGAATCACAGAATCAAAGAAACACAGAATAAGCTAATTTGGAAGGGACCCTCTAGAACCATTGAGTCCAACTCCTGGCCCTGCACAGGACCATCCCCAAGAGTCACACTATATGCCTGAGAGCATTGTACAAATGCTTCCCGAACTCTGTCAGGCTTGGTGCTGTGACCACTTCCCTGGGAGCCTGTTCCAGTGCCCAGCCACCCTCTGGGAGAAGAACCTTTTCCTGATACCCAACCTAAACCTTCCCTGACACAACTTCAGGCCATTCCCTCAGGTACTGTCAAGGGGCACAAAAGAGGTCAGTGTCTGCCCCTCCCCTTCTCCTCGTGACAAAGCTGTAGTTAGAGTCCTTATTTGTACACACAAAGGCTGAACAGCTTTTTGCTGGAGGCTGGTCCAACATTTAAGATCAAGGCTTGCCTTGGCTTTTTGTCGCATCCTCTTAGTTGTCCTTGTCTCCAAATTAAGAAGTCTGTACTTTCGTCTGATCACTTAAAAGCTACATTCTTTGGAGAAGATTTTCAGGAGAGGTGTCCTACTGCCCTTTGCCTGTCAGCAATTCCTGCCCTCACACAGAAGCTGCCGGTGCAGTCTTTGATGTGTGGATTTTGGGCAGTCGCACAGCCTGACGTTGTGATAACCTACTTCCTGGGCAGGGTGTCCTGCCTGGTCATCTCCAGCTGAACCCTCTGGCATGTGCTCCCCATTGACATGAGTGTCCTTTCCCCTGTTATTTGGTGTGTTGTTTGTGGTGTGGGGAAAAGAGGGGCCTTCTGATACACAGCTTAGATTTTACCCAGATTTTACACTTTTTAGTCCCTTTGTCTATCACTTTCTAGTGACTCTAGCACAGGCCCTCACTTTAATTCCTGAATTGCTTTCCTAGCTGTCCCTGTTATGAATTGTTAGCCTTGGATGGACTAGAAGGAGAACTGAGAAACCTTTTGCAGAATGTGATTAATTTACTTATAGCCAAGAGAAACTGAAGTGATGGAAGTGAAAAAAAGACATTTTCTGTTTTGGATGCATTTTTGTTTAATTTCATAATGTTGAATAAATTTTACATTTAAAGCAAGTGGGACACACAGGAAAACATCCAGCTCGTTTGGAAGTCTGTGCTGACAGAAAAGGATCAGCTGTGGAGAGATAACGGTACAATCTCTAAGATCCATAGAACTTAGGCAACTGCAAAGCTTTATTTCAGTCAAGTCTCATTTTGGTTTAAAGAAGAAAAAGAAAAGAGAAAAAGAGCTGGAACATACATATAGAGAAGAATTTATAGATAGAAGATCACCACAGTGAGAAGATACAGGAAAACAGCTGAAAAATCATAGAATCACAGACAGCGTGAGGCGAGACCTTAAAGATCATCTAGTTCCAACTCCCTGCCATGGGCAGAGACACAAAATAACCTGCTTTTGACTCTGATTTAGCACAGGAATATTTTTGTTTGTTTAAAAGCAGTGCAATAAGGTGGAGAAAGGTCAAGGAAGAGGAACTAGAAAAAAGCATTCAAAAATCTTTGTCACCATTGTTCTGTTTATACTGTGCAGGTGGTTTATGTTGCTGTACTTTTTCTACCCTTGGATGCTATTATTTGCCTTTCCTGATAGTCTGAAGGGAAATAAAAAAAATCCTAGGGTCAGCTTATTGATCTAGAGCTGCCAAATTCTCCTGACGTGCCGTTCTAACAGCTAATTGAAAGGTTTCTGTTGTGTAATCAAAAGTGTGTTTTTGGGAGCTGAAACACCCTGTTTTGCTTCTCGACTTTTTGATCTGAAATAACTAGGTGAGCTGTTCCAGGAAGCTGACTATGGAGATGTATGTTCCTAATTTCCTCCTTTCACTGGCCCCAACTGTGCTATCCTTTTCAGCTCCTCTTAACTAACCATCATTAAAAGCGAAGTAATTGGCTTCGGATGCTTCTTTTCCTCAAAACCTCATTAGATCTTGAAACATGCTTTCTGTTCAAAATTCTACTTTCCATCATCAGTGAAGAAATAGACATTGTTATTTAACTCTGTAGAAAAAAATATTTTTAAGGCTCTATATCTCATTCATGTTTCTGACCGTCTCTCTAGCCTACATGAGAAACGTCATGATTGAAAGGCTACATGAAGTAAAACAGACATTTCTTTCCCAAAGCAGGCTGTCTCTTTCTTCTGCCTGCAAGTACCTCAGCATTGTCATAACTTTATTTAAGTGAATTCATCCAATACACATCTAAGAAGAATGAGACTTTTAATGCTCTTGAAATAATTTCCCAAATTTAAAGTATATTTAAATATTTTTGCCTACATATACATGGTAAAAATGATGGTATTATTTTAAAAAATGTGATTGTCCAGCTTTAGCAGTGGGCAGCTTCTCCATTAGTCTATTTCTGGAATTATGAAGTCAGGCAAAGCAAGTATCTAATCCTACGAAATTTTCATTTTTATCATTATTGGGCCTTGTCACAGGTATTGCTCCTTCTTTCCCATAACAGACAGTTTCGTGTCAGTGCACTCTTGTTATCATTAAATTGCTATTATTTACATTGTTGTAGTGTTTAGCTGTGCTAGTCTTAGATTTGGGTCTTTGTAACAGAGTTTATTTTCCAGATGTGAGTTCCTTGTAGAATCTAATGCGATTAACAACTTCAGAATGGCAAATATTTTAAAACGCCTTTAGATCTTTATCCTGTGTCTGCCCCTTCCCAGATGTCTCTTTGTGACTGCAGGGCATGGGAACCTTGGGTTGAAGGTGTCCAGGGCAAGACTGCAATGCCAGTGGGCTGGAATTTTTCATCCTAACATAACACGAAAATGCCTACTTACACTGACTGTTAGATGTCCTACTGTCTTCTTCAGGACTTCTCCAAGGTCAACACTGTAACTCTTCTCTTGCAAATTCAGAAAATTCCATATAATTGAATCAAATGGATGCATAAGGGTTTCACCTGGCCAGCCCCATGCCATGCTCTTGTGCTCTGTAATGAAATTGGTTTTAAAATGAGATTTTAAAAAATAATAATTCAAGTTCTCATTTTAATTTTTTTTTGTAATTTAACTACTTTGATTTTCTATTTCCAACTTTCTGGAAGAGCAGTAGCAGGTGAAAATGATGCTTTTCAAAACTAAAATAAGATTCCGAAGCCCTTGTGATTTCAGATGTCAAGAGTTAAGAAACAAGCATCCTAAGATGCATGATAAAATGGTGAAAGATGGAAGTACTGCAACTAGAAAGTTTAGCTGTGAGCATTCAATCTCAGAAAAAGATTTCTCTCCAGAGAACGTCACTTTCAAATGAAACTGGAAGAACTACATTTCAATGTAAAGTTGAGATTCCTGTTTAAAATGAATTATGATCTCTTTATAAAGACATTCTGCAAAAATCAGCAAACTCTTTTAGTGTTACTCCTCCAAATACTAGAGTTGTCAGAATTTTCTACAAAAAGGTAGAAAATTATAATAAATAATTCTGTAAAGGATAAATATATACAAGAGATAAAAAGCTATTTTCTCATAGTGCCAAATAGATTACTGTGGTTCTAGGCACAGGCTCAGAAACAACTAAAAAAGCCCGTGACTGATTCAGCCATAATGTTAGTTAATGTGTCATCCAAAAGTCCCTCCATATACTCTTGATTTGAAAAGTCAAGTTTTACTAAAAAGAACATTCTTAATAAGATGGTCCCAGGAGTTCTAATCTATCATGAACAACTGAGCTGCATGAGACGATACACAGTGGGCAGAAAAAACAGTTGGCCCTCAGCTGTGGAAAGGCAGCAAGATCTGCTGGAGTCAAAACAAGGGCAAACGCTTTCTCTTTTCATTCATTTCCCCCTCTCTTAGTAAATGTTGTGGATTTGCCCAGGACTTAGTGGATGACATCAGGTATGTCACAGAACACAACTGTCCCTCAGTGAATGACAGTAGTATGTCTTGACCTCAGTGAGGTGTTTTGAAGACAGATTTACGTTTTAGTAAATTGGCTGTCTGAAATTATTTGACTATATAAATGCTAAAGGTGCTGATCTGCAGCGGTGTTTCCCCCTTTAATGTAATTTCTGGTGTGTAGAACAGACTGCCTTCTTCAGCTGGAAATTCCATTGGGAAATTTACTGTGAGAAGGGAAGAGCTCAATCTCTGCAAGTGGGGTCCCACTGTGAATCCTAGTGTGTTCAGTCAAGTTTTTCGGGACTTTATGTGCTCATGTTCGACCAGACAGAGCAAGGTAAGGACAGAACACTGTACAAGGGGATGAGAGACTCCACTACCCTGCTTGGCATTTTAAAATAAAAATTATTGCTGTCTCCTTGTGTGGAAAGGCTTAAGTGGTCTTAATTTGTGAAGCTGACAGATGAAAGCAACACAAAGATTCCCTTGTTCAAACACTTTTCACTGCCGTATGATCAAAAGACTAGAGCAGACAGCAACTTTACAATGTCAACTGCATTTTTCTAGTTAAAAAGCTGACTAAATTATATAAATACTACTTTTAAAATGTGTGTTTCTTAAAAAATTACAAGCATTTAAATAAAAAATCTAATCATGGACAAACCAAATACTGAAAAGCTAAGGAATCTTTTCTTTCTAGAGGCCATTTACTTCAAGAAGTCATGCTCTTAACTGCATATCCCAAAGAGAGCAGTGACTAGGAGCTCCTGTAGTGTAATTGCCTTCACTTTTCATGATGGCAGATGGGAACCAGTGCTGGAAGAATATTCTGAATAAGATGTACCATTTTTGGAGAGGAACAAGAGTCTGAGAAAAGTACATTGTCAACAGTTCCTACAGAAAATTTTTGTCTTTTTTTTTTTTTTTTAATATTTCCTCTGTAAAAATGAGACTTTACTTACCCTTTGCAGTATATATTCATAACGAGGTGCTATGGCTAATCACAGTCATCCTTTCATCCATTTTAATTATTTATTTTTGCTGTCCTGTACCTGTTGGGCCAATATCTTTGTATATTAGTATGCCAAAGATATTGGGAATTATACTTGCCCTTCACATCTGAAAATCATGTGTTTTTCTCAGAATTGTTCTAAATAACAGAATGGATTTGTCAGTCATGGAGATCAGAAAACATGCTCTATATATCTACTGCTTTATATAACCATTATGTGACACTATCACCAACCTGCTTAGAAGACCTACCTGATTTGAAGAACAAAGGTTTTGATTCAACATATTTGTATTTACAAAATCTGGGTGTCCTGGAAGCTCTCTGTTTACACCATAATGAATTGATTTTTCAAGTACTCTGTAAGTGAATCAAATTAATGCAAATCTGTGATAGCATATTTCCTACCAAAATAAAAACCGAATCAATGTTTAATCTGTTTAATTCTTAGGCTTCTTGCTCTTGCAGTGCTTGTTAGGCTATTAATTCTAGTCCATGCAATGCTACCTACAGACTTTTTGAGTGCCATTCATGAATACTGGAAACTTGTAGGTGAATTCTGGTAATAAATGTCTTACAGAAACATATTTGTGCACAACGTAGTACAGACCTTTGCCTATTCTTCAAGGTTATGAACTTTATAACATAGCACAAGTTCCCTTGCACAGAGCCAGGGATTTCATCCTAAAATGTGGGGAATAATGCTCATCTCAGAATTTTTTGGCAAATATATCAGTCTGTGTCTTGATGCATGATTGGATCTGTGCCAAAGATTTGAGTGTCAACAGCACCTCCTCGTGTTGAAAACTTATCAGTTTAAACATTTCTGACTGCCTTACTGACATACATTTTAAACATGGCGTTTTCTGTGCAATAAAAAATTAAAAATACTTTGCTTCACAGACGAGTCCATTTCTGGACTATTACTGGATTATTAGAAAAGGTTAAAGACTAAGGTATTTATGTCAAGAAATGTTACCACGTACCTTTCAAGCAATATATTCCATCATCAGCACTTCCTGCTCCTTGACAACCAGTCTGCTTTGCTCCAGTTGGTTTGGATGCTTACATATGTGTGTGGTTTGTTACATGCCAGCCTAGGTTACAGGAGCAGGTATTACATTTAGTACTTAGAAATGTTTCAAATGCTCTTCTAAAAAGCTGGAAAAACCCCCCAACACTGGCTTTCCTTCATGCATGACAGTATGTGACTTTACTGACAAAAGTACAAATTAATTTTGTCAATGGCAAAGATATACTTGTATGTGTCAACAATTTTCTTATGGCATGTGATTCTGCCAGAATTTTCTGCTCAAAAAATGCAGTACATGCGGTAATTTAAAACCTGTTCTTTTTTTTCTGGATAGAAAGTCTGTATTTTAGATTTTTTTTCCTTTTTCTTTTTTAATTTTTAATTTTTATTATTGAGTGACTTTAGGGAAACAAATATTGAAATCTAGTTAAACTATTTTTTGTGTGTTTTTATCCACTTACCCATGCTGTTCAGCAAAATTCTTAAAGGCAAACATGTATAGAAGAAGGTGAGTAGTACTTACCAAGGTTAGATTATGCTCGACTAACTTAACAGAGATGAGCTCTGTGGAGAAGAGCTGACTAGCAGATATTGTCTGTCTCGATATCTTGCTTCCCACGGCATCTTTTAGCCAGTTTGGGATGTGACAGGCTAGATGAGTACACTACTGGAGAGGTGAGAAACTGATCGACTGTTGGCCTTAAGGCAGCACTTACGGGGTCATACTGTACCTTGAGGCTGGCTGTGAGTGGAGATCATGAGACATCTGTCCTGGGGCCTGTCCTATTTAATGGCTTTACCAATGCCATTGCCCTTGTCAAGTTTGTGGATCATAGCAACTTCTAGGATGCTATCCAAATCCTCAAAAAACAGAGTGATCATTTAAAATGAGCCTCCCACACTGCAGAAATGAGCCAGTGGGAGTTTCAACAACAGCAAACACAAAGTACTATACCAGAGATGGTATAACCCTCTGAAGTGCCACTGACTGGCTGAGGACAAGCTCTGTGGAAAACGACCTCAGCATACTGGTGCACAGGAAGCTAAACAGGAACCAGCTTGGAAAAGAGACAGATGATGAGTCATCAGAGAAGTCATCAGGAGGACACAGCCAGGATTTTTGCAGCCATGTGTGGAAGGACAAGAAGAAGACAATGGGAATAAAGACACAATGCCTTTTCCTGGTCCTAAAATCACGAACCAGACACAGTTAGGTAATAAAATGCAGTTACCTTTATGGGGATCCTTTATGGTGAACAGCATACCAAAAATGTGCCAAAGATGCACACCGTAACATAAAGCAGGCACAATTTTATATGTTTAGCAAATTAGCATAACTGACAAGAATCCCCAGTTAGAGACATAGGTGATGAGGTAATTCTCCCCTGGTTTGCCTTTTCTGAAACCCACCTTTTAGATACTAACTAAACTTTGTTTATGAGGAAGTGTCTCGAGAAGCCATTTTAACCATGGTTCCCAGAGAATTTAACTTTGGTCCCTCAGGGATTGGAGCCTTTAGGGAATGTATTTTGTCCTTCTAACAGAGTAGGTGAAATGCTAGCTATGAATCTCTGTAGTTAGACAATAATAGGCTACAGAGATACTAATATATATGAAGAATATAAAGAATATGTATAAAAGCAAAAAGGCAAAAATCAGTTTGGCGTCAGGAGAAGAGACAGATGATGAATGGTTAGAGAAGTCATCAGGAGGACACAGCCAGGTTTTTTGCAGCCATGTCTGGAAGGACAAGAAGACTACAATGGGAATAAAGAGGGGAGATTTATAACAGATAGAGGGAAAAATGTCTCTCCATGAGGACGGCCAAGCAATGAAGCAGGTTGCCCAGTGAAGTTTTGCAGGCTCCATCCTTCAAAGTTTCAAGGAGGAAACCCTGAACAACATGGTCCTGATGAACTGCTTTGGACAGGAGCTTGGACTAGTGAGTCTATAATTCTCCTTGCTTGTCTGAGACTCTCAATATTCTCTGATGTTTTGTGCAAGGCAGCCAGAAATGCAACTTCAGCTGTCAAATTATACAGTAAGAATTTGCAGAGAAATTTATTCTTGTGCAAAAGAAGGCAGTTTCAATCTGGTACTTAGAAAGAGAGTCCACACCTTCTCCTCACCTTTCTCTCCCTCCATCTTGATACCTGTGCCCTTGAATAGCACAGGTATCGAGAGCCTTGAAATAATTTTCATCCCAATTTTGCCATCCTGTCTGAAACAGGGGGCTAAACAGGGAAGCATGGATGATATAGCAGAAAGGAAGGGTCTGGTCTCCTATGAAGACAAGAGTGTAATGTTAGTCCTTGATACTTTGGTCTTCCAGGTTAAAGAATTATATGTTACATCCAGATTATCTTCCAGAGAATTTCCCTCTGATTCTGTAGAAAACTGACAGAATTTGACAGTGCTAAAAGAAGCAGCAAACTAACAGTCAAAATTAGAATAATCACTACCAGAGCATATTTTTCTGCAACCAGGAGCAGCTGGTAGGAGTAGGAAGAAAAGGAAGAAATTATTAAATAAAAGGATAAGGCAGAGTAGATCACAAAATTTATATGTAGTTCTGCACTAAAACAGCATCAGTGAGGGTGAACTATATGACAGATGACAGAGCAGAGAGCCTATCCAAGGAGCAAAACAGAAGTGTCAAAAGTACTTGACTGTCCTGTTTTCAAAAACTACTGGCATGTTTATGGAGCCTGGAATCTGATCAACACCATTGAAACTCAGGCAGTCTAAGCACATAAAAGCAGATTTGTTGAAATCTATGGGAACTAAACACCTACCTGTTTATCCATCAAAAAATTCCTATCAAGCATTCATCTGCAACACTGATCACTTTAATAAATTTGAAAAAGTTGACCACTTTTCTAAAACAGCTCTGGCTTAAAAATGGGTTAGAGTTTCTGAAAGGATTATCCATCAGAGTTTTTTTTAACCAACTGATACATAACCACCTTACTTGACTTTGACTGCCAGAATTGTCCAGTTATACTAATATTAGTGGTAGTTATATTGCTAGAAACTTCATTTGCATGATATGTCATTCTGAATGCCCAGCTTTTGTGAAAAATATTGCCTTTAGGTGTTTGTCACACCTAAATAGGTATATGTTAGTTTAAGAATACATTTTCTCATGTAGCTATGTAATGTCTCTCCATAAATGTGATGAATCTGTCTTGTCTGAAGACAGGTTTGGATTTCTTAATTCTCATTTGGGTGACTTTAATCATAACATTATGCTTTTCTCTCCTCTTCTGGGACATTTGTATTACCTAACCGTGTAGTTAGATTGCAAGTCTCCATCTGTAAAATGTTTCTTTTCCTCCCCTGGAATTTGGCTTGGACTGCAGTTCTAAATTTAAATGGAACTCTATTTTCCTGGTCTAATAACCACTGACTAATTAGGCTTCTACATAGAAAAGGAATTATCTAAAGAAATGTGTTCTTATAAATGGCATTTTGAACACTGTAGATATATGCCTTCTCTGCAAGGTTACCTGCAGTGTGCAGAAAGAAATCTTAAAGATACAGATGTATTTATATGTATCCAGTCCCTGTAATTTGTAATACTCAGTTCCATTATTTATTTATCTTATCTCTTTCATATTACTGAAAAATATTCTTACTTCCTAAAAGAGACATTTGTTTCTAATGGAGTGGCCCATTTAAAGATTCACGTAATAATATCTTCACAGAAAATGCAGCTGTATAGCTCAATGGGTCTTTTTCTAGTTCCCCTCCCTCCCCTCCACCTGGATGGTACCTGGATGGAGGCAGATCTGATTGTTAGTAATTATTTCCATTGTCTTATTCAGATTAGTTTCTGGCTTATTTCTGTTCTTGGCCAAATTTGTGGGCAGATATTTGGAAAGAGCTTTGTCTAAAGTTCTAATATGCTGCTGTATAGTGCTGTATATCTTAATGTGCTTTTCAGACTGGGGACCTAATAATCTGTAGTAATGCCAGTGAGGATTCCACCACTGGATGTGTCTCTGCATTCCAGTGGATTATGGAGATTATTATTCAGCTGGGTTATTGCAGACACATGGTTCAAAAAGGTCTCTGAATATTTGATGGTGTTCAGGTGTCCTTAGCTTGGATCCTACAGCTCAGAACCCCACAGTGAATCATTCCAGTGGCTGCTCCCATCTCTAATTGCTCTTCTCAGCTGGTCTTGCACAGATCTGCAGTGTCTCATTTCTCATATCAATACCAGCACTCAGCATTCTGGTGTGTTTGGCCTCATTTAGTGTTTCCCTCAGCCTGGGTCCAGCTCCCATTCTGCTCTCATGAGTAGACAAGATGACTGACTTCGGTGTTTCAGAACATGTCCAGCTGGAACATACAGGCATTTAATCATGTTGGACTGAGTTTAATATGAATGAACTCAGCAAAATCAGCAAAGACCAACTATATTAAAGTGTTTGACCTAGCTTTGACCATTTCACATGAGAAAGCTTGGAAAGCACTCACATGAGCAGCTCAGCTGCCAGATCAGAGAGAATGGCTCTGCCTGGGAGAGAAGAAGTGATGATCATGTGGAGGAGACAGTTTCATCCATAAGGAAAAGAAGGTAAGGAAGGTTCATGTCTAGATGGTCAAACAGTAGCTTTTACCAGGCAACTGGCAGTAATCTTAAAGCACATTGTTTTATGGGACATAGAACTAGAAGGAGTATGGCTTCCTATTTTTCTGTGATTTGTGTCCTGCTCCACTCCCTGGCCAATAGTATTCCCATCTTCCCATTATGAGGCACAGTTGTGACTGGTGACTCTGTAGCACTGGTGTGTTGCCTGGCCAGCCAGCCTGTGGCTGCTGATTTTCCATTTAAATGTGTGAAGTGGTGGGAGACTGCTGTCTTCCTTTGGGAGCCCACTCTCTGCTACTTACAGTCTTTGGAGACACTTGAGGTCCTTGAGCCCCTGTTCCTGTGTCAAATTGAAAATTCATCAGTGTCTTCAAAGGCCTCTGGGAGATATGGGTCTGAGGACCCAAAAATTATGTGATTGTGTGTGCTTCGTTTCCTCTGCAAGCTGGGAGAGTAACCATATTCAAAATTTGTTTTGCATTAAACTATCTCTCAAGCAAAAGATTACCTACAGCAGCAAGAGAATTGTATGATATACAGCATACATTTTCAGAATATGTGAACAAATCAAGGCAAATGTCACACAAACTGATAGTGGTGGCCTCTTGGGCTAAGGCAGTTCAAGACCAGATGTCATAAAAATCTTCACGAGACCATTAGCTCTAAACAACTCTCTATTTGTAACCGCCCTGCTGCTTGTTTCCATGTCATTTTTAATGAAAATCTGAATACTTTTCCTTTCAAATATGGACAAAGGCTTAAGAAAAGGTTTTAAAAAAGGTTATCAGTGCATGAGTTCTTTGTAGTCAGTAATGCCCAAGGCAGCTATGAATTTGGAAAAACAAAAAACACTTGCAGAATGCATCTTGGAGATAAAACCCCAGGCAAAAGCTTCTTTCCTGCAGATATGTGTTTGGTGGGTGTGAACCATAGAAAAACTCAATCATGGCTAAATTATTTTCCATTCTCTGGAAAGGAACAGAAAATGAGTCCTGAGCAGCTTTTATCAATCCAAAAATTCAGAGTATGTGTGTGAAGCATCAGTAGAGGGCATTAGTAGTCCATGAAGAAAGTACTGCAGCAGTAATAAATTATTAAATGTGTTTACTTTAGTATTAAAGTTGTAAGAGCTGTAAACTGTATGCTTTTGCATCCTTTTGCATCAGAGTATTTGCCTGTTTTTAACCCTAAATGCATAGGTTCATTTAGCTATTTTCATTTAACTGTCAATAAGTAAAGCTGAAATTTTTCATATCCCTCATCTAGAAAGTAGTTTGCAGCCCATTCAGTATTCAAATGTAGTACTATTTCCTCTTTCTGACAAACATGCAGTAATTAGGCTTTTCAATAGACAAGTGATTACCTAATAAATGACCTTCTGCAAAAGACTGCAGTAAAATGAATTTAAAGGCAGATTTAGCCCAAATGATGGCCAAGCAACAAGATGCAGGAGCAAAAGAGAAGCTTTGCAAAGCCAATCTGCTTCAGAAGTTTTAGAAATAATGAAAATGTTTGCTTATGATGTAATTATAAGTCTGACTCTGTGTGTACATTCTTAAACACAAAATATGATGGGCCACTTGTCATATTGGCCACTAATTCCCTTGAAATCACAGTTACAACCGGAAGGAAGCATGATCACTTTTCACAGAACACTTATCACCTGTGGTTGTTACTGAAACAAAATGTGAACAGCAAGCAAGAAGAAAATGGCCGAGTTGCACATAGCTTCCAGTGTCTTTTTTTCCATTTGTCTTGGGGATGGTTTATTACCCCATCCCATTTCTGGGGTCTTTGATCTTGTTTTGTGCCCAAGGTTGGCGGCTGTCCCCACCCCATCCCCCATCCTCCCTAGCTCTGGCAGGCTGTCTTGATGAAGGGGAGCTGAGCCGGGGTTTCCAGGGCCGGTTGGGGGCGGGGCGAGAGGTAGTCTCTCTCTCTTCCGGTAGGTGGTTCAACGGGACACACGCGGCTGGTATCTCTGACCAGGGATCCTGCTGTTTCTGTGGGGTTTGCCTGCTTCTTTTCGTTTTTTTTTTTGCTTCAGCACTGTGACTGAGCTTGCCAGTTGGGCTTCTTTTGCTGCTCTGCTGTCGGGAAGCCCAGAGCCAGTGCGTGCACCGCCAGGACCCAGGACCAGCCTCGTTTCCCGCCGGGGGGCTGCCCCCACCCTCCGCACAGCCCGGATCCGAAGGACCAGCCAGCGCTGGTGAGAAAATCCTGAAGAGCCCTTTACTGCGTTCGGAAGGCCGACTGCTACTGCCCAACCCCCACCGTACCTCCTCCATTGCTCTGGGTTTGTGCTACACTGTAGCTTTTCACCCTCTGCCTGCCCAGAGGTCCTGCTGTTCCAGCTTCCTTCTCCTGAGGTTCCTGCTACAGCTCCTTTCGCTATCCAGAGAGGGCACCGGGATCAGCTGCTCTTGGGGGTTCGTAAAGGAAACCCCTCCTCCATGTCTTCCTGCCGGCTGTGTCCGCCATCGTCCACATGGAGAAGGATGGCCGGCTCTGAGCCACAGCGCCCCCTGCAGCCACGGCGGAGTCATCGCCCCTGCCCTGCCCGGCCAGGAGCCACCAGCGCCCCTGCCGGCTGTGACCGTAACTGCACCAAAGGGGAAATCGCTCAAATAGTGGGAAGAGACTGTTTATTGGGTTTTCTGTTCTTTGTTGTTGTCACCATTGTTGTTGTTTGTTTGCCTTTTTATACATACACATACTAGTAAAGAACTCTTATTCCTTTCCTCGTATGTTTACCTGAAAGTCCTTTAATTTCAAAATTATAATAATTTGGAGGGGAGAGGGTCATATTTCCCATTCCGAGTAAGGCTCCTGCCTTTCTTAGCAGACACTTGTCTTTTAAACCAAGACATCAGTATACTTGCAGGGATATCAAACAAAAGAATTGTAAAGAGAATGTCTTTGAACTATAATTTTCATAGAATGTCCGATCTCAGTCTACTCAGATTAAGCAAGTTTCAAAGCGCACCACATACAATCTTCATGTGTGTGTTCTGACACCCTTTCATCATCTATCCCTTCACCAATTTTGCCATCTGCCTCTGAAAGCAAAATTAAACAAACCATACCACTTAGTGTTCCTCCAGAATCACTTAGTGTTTGAGGGATGAAAACATTTGTCTGGCAAAGAAGTTAAACCTTCAGGAAACAAATTTTTTTTCTCAGTACTGAAAAAAATGCAGTTGTGAGAAAATATTTCATCCATAGAACCTTGCAAATACTTCAAAATTTAATTTAGAACTTTTCAAGATGTTGTAAGGAGAAAAAGAATTGTGAGAGTGTTCTGGGCCCTGGGCATTTCCTGGGGCGAAACCTGACTCTTTTTCTCAGCATGTCAGCAGTCCCTAGAATATGTCTTAGGCCCATCTACTCCTGCTTGATCAGACGTGTCACAAACAGGTATGGTTCAAGAGCTCAATTTTTACTTGGCCTACAGCTCCACTGATTCTCTATTTCTGACTGTCTCCAGAATCCCTGATTACAGAACATTTAGAAGTGATATGAGAACCCAGCCTTCATTGAAAATGTCAGGGCCGTTTCCACATGTATCTACTACTGTATATGAAAGAGAAAGAAACCAGAGGCAGTATTCCCACTGTTTAATTCCCAGCTCCTACTTCAGCTAAATTAAGAGCCAATTTTCATTGAATTGTTGCAGAAAGAAGGCTGCTTCTGAGGGTACTTCAGAACAAAGGACTATGTTAGGCCCTCTGTCAGTATAGATTTACTTCTCCCATTATATTTTTCCAGTAGCAACTGTGCATTTTAAAAAAAATAAAACGATATGCAAAAAAATATCCTACCTCTTTTTTAAATTGGATTGCTACATGAGAGCTTGAAATATTTCCCTCTCTCCCTGTAATATATTCTAATATGAAGCACAGATTCAGGCCATTGCAGAAGATAAAGAACACTGTACATTGATTTTAGGTGTACTTCGTTTTTTCAAAGCATAAATAGAAGACAGCTGTTTGTATCTCTAGTCTGTAGTCTCCAAGGCTTCTTGATCCCTTAGTATTGCAGGACAGAATGTGTTTGTGTCAGAATAGCAAATAACTTTTAATACAATTTTTGGCTCAGGGTTATCCTGGAAATTGACAAAAGGATGTCCAACATCTCAGAGCAACACTCTGCCATCTAAATCTTTTCAGATGCCTTCAGCTCAGAATACAGAGAAGTATATTATGAAATTCAAATACATCATACAGAATATTTTGGTTTGTAAGGCTTTTTGTCAAAGGCATTGGTAATCATTAAGATAACAGCACATCTTCTTATGGTCATATGTATCCTTTTGGAGTAGATAATTAATTGTGATTTTGAAATTACATTCTTGAAATGAAGCCAAGAGATGGAGTGGAAGGTTGGAAACTCCAAATTTTCAGAATTCATTTGGGAGTGAGTATTTGTTCAGTCTCCTGGTAGCCCGTTTTGCTGTATCCTGCTGAGAAGATCCACTCCCCTAATCATGGCTCAACATAATCCATGGTACAGTGCAAATAAGCATAAATGGTGGGCAATTTCCTGCCTAGGTGATTTTTTTCCCGTTTACTTCTACATAGCTAGGATTTTGTCCTCAAACTTTAATGGGATTTGAGGGTGTTTGGCACTTCATCAGATTGGATTCTTATTTCCTTGGTTTCCTGACTGGATCCAAGCACATAAAAAAAGACATTTCACTTAAAATAAAAGAGCAGAAATAACTTACTTTCCTCTTGCTCTGCCCCCAGATGCAAACATAAGGATAGGTAAAAAGATGTGTCTGTTGTTGTTATATTTAATAGTTTACAGTGTTGTTACAGGAATTGAGGTATGCAAATGCATTTTTTAGCTTTATATTGACAGTGCTCCTTTAAGCAATACAGGGAAAAGTAGAAAATAGCATTTCAAAAACAGTTAAAATACAGCTCATAAAAGCACATATTTCATTTTAGCAGCTGTGTTGTTTCTCCGTGTATAATCTGCAAATCTGTTACTTTTTCTCTTCACTCTGAAGTCAGTGTTTAGTGGGCACAGGCTATAGTGACACATGACATACAGTGTCTTGGTGCAAATATTTGCAAGTATTTAGTGTCAATAATAATCGCAATAGTGTTGGCAAGATTTACTACAATTCAAATGCAAGATTTTAGTGAAATTTAGCAAAAGTTTGTATTCTACCCCAAACTACTTTGCAACATTTTGTTGTATAAGGATCAACTGTATTAATGTCACATAAATAATTGATTTATGAAATAATAAAGCCATGAAAAATGGCTGTCACAGTTAAAAAGAAAGTGTTCAAATTTGAAATTCTAGATGCTAGTTTTCTTCTGAACCCAACTTAAAGCATAGCTTCTGTCTTTTTAGGGATTTGCATTTGGCTTCCTGTAAGATGCAAATATCTTGTGTAACATTACACTTTAGGATACTAGTTGGCAAATAAATGAAATTAATTTTTTAGTATGTCCAAGCATTAATTTTTTGTTGAAAATGAAATTAATTTTATTTTTCTTTTGTGAATGCTGCCATTTTAATGTCATTAATGGCATGAGACCATTATCTTCAATTTCCATCAGAACATTTTACTTGAGATGTGAGTCATTCTTGAAAGCTTTTGGAATACTAAAGATTTAATTTAAATAAGACTGATGAGTATTTGAAATGAAAGTTCTTTCTATGCTTCAGGTGAAGACTGTAACAGACCTTGGAACTCAATTCAGCAAAACAATTAAAATTACACTTAGCTTTAAGTTCATGACTTGTTGCCTTTTTTTTGTTCTTCTATTTAATGGTTCTTTCTGCTGTTATAATTCATTCAAGATGCAATTTGGGATCTGTATCATTTCCAGATAGCTCTCATATGGCAATAATACAAAGTCTTCCTGGAATTAGCATAATAAATAATTTTCTTTATGAACAATTGTACTCCTGCTTGATCTTTAATGAATTCTAAGCTGCATGGAAGTGATATTCAAATCCATTCATTCATCCATCAGTAGTAACAGGAAGATCCTCCTCATTAAGCACATAGTTAACAGCTGGGGGAAAAAAAAAGATATTATGAGATCAAATGCATCACACCTTTTATATAAAATTTTCACTGTGCGGTGAGTTACAAGTAAGATCTGTGAAGATTTATCTTTCTTCCAAATGGGTGTTTCTTAGGCTTTCTTCTGAAAGTAAAAAGCATGGCACCAGCATATTATCTACATAATATGACTACACCAAAAAACATATTTTTCCCCCTTGATTATAACTATATTACTGGGACATTTTCAGGGAGCACAGATTTCCAATGCTTACTTTTAGAACCAACTTTTGGTCTCTTGCCATTCTGAGAAGAAAGCTGGGACAGTAGGTTGTAATGCAAGAACTGGAACCCCACATGTCATGGAAATAAAAGAGGGCAGTCACCAGATTTGATGAATTTGCCAGATAATGCAGGAGAGCATTTTTCCTTTTCGGTATCTGCATTTCTTCCAAGCCATATTGCAAACTTACTATTGACGACAGAAGCCAAAATTTATTAGATTTTTTGACAGGGTTCAGCTAATCCAAAAGAGGTCAAAATAGCATTAAAGTCTAACTGTATTTTAAACAGAAAGTGTGAGGGGGTTCTGCATTTTTCTGCAAGATGCTTTTATTGCTAAAATACTTCAAAGATTAATAAAAGCCTTCCAAGTGTAAAAACACTGGGAAACGTTGGCCCTACACCTGTACAAGACTGGTTTTTTTAAAGCTTTGTTGCATTTTTGCTGTCAGAAACTGGGAAGTTACAGCTGAGGAGTAGCATTTAAGAAAGATGGATGGACGCGAGCACAATCAAGCTCAGTGTCTGAGGCATCTGAGGAAATGTCTGGCCGGTCTGCTTCTCCCACAGTCATTCTTTCTCCTTCCGCTTTACAATGAGCTAAATTTTTGTAAATTATCAGCCCATGTTCCCTTTGCAAAATGCAGAAGTTTGGGAAAAAATGTCTCCTTTCGCAGGCCTTGAAAAGGATATGTGTCAGAAGACACTGCTCTGAAACTCCTGATAATGTGCAAGTCACACCTATTCTATTCAGAGGAAGAGACTAGAGATGCCTGTGGAGAAACTGAATAAAATGGAAGATTGCGCCATCAGTACATGACTATTTTCTTTTCTGGGATCTTTCCACGCTCAGTTCCTTTCCTGCTTTGGGAGAACACAGCAAAATGCAAGTTCACCCTTTGCAGACTCTGGAGCATATTCTCACACAAAATAACAACTCTTTAAAAGAGAGAACTAGAGCTGAGACAATTGTTTGAAATGGCAGATTACTGGCAAACAATATTTTCTCTTTATAAATTAGATCTGAAACAGTTCTTCTCACCACCATCCTACGGTACCATCCTGCTGCATCAAATATTCCCTTATCTTAGTACTAGGAGCAGCCAGAGTTATAGACTGAGTAAATCTTACAAAGATCTCTTCTTGAAAGTTATCAATGGGAACTCTGCTAGGCCAGATCTGAGCAGGTCTAATTATTTGTGAGGACTATTAATTAGCCCTATTTTCGTGTAGTTAATTTTGTCTTTTTTGTGTTCTTGAATTATGCTAACTGAATTTCAGGAAGGTGAAGCACTTATCCAGTTCTTCAGATGGTTTTGGTACAAATAAAATCAAATCAGTTACTTTTTAATAGTGATCCTTGTGACTTCATGCCCCATTTTGGGTGAATTGAATGGTTATGCAATACATCTAAAGTATGAAACAATGAAGGGGTGATAACATTGCAATAAACATGATGTTGATTTTTTAGATGCACCTTCAAAAGTTTTCAGCTTAGAGAATATTTCAGTGGCCATAATTTTCCAAAGGTTTGCTCTGGCCCTTAAGGGACTAAGGTAGTATGGAATACTTGACTCAGGCACTGTTGGAATTTAGGTCAGGCAATGGAGGGATTCAGGGCTGGGTTTCCAGGAGCCAGTCAGGCAGACCAAGAGAAAGCGATCTCTAGAGTTGAACTATGCATCAGACCAGTCCCCTCTTATAAAAGGCAGCAGAGCACAATTTAAAGAATGAAATATCTTGATTGGATTGCCCTTATTTCCAACTGCAACTACATGGAGAGGCAAGTGACCTTTAAGTCAGTTCCCACCTAGATGGATACTGTCAGTCAGCAACTGAAAACAAAACAATTAACTATACTTCGGTGATCACGTGTGAGTGAGCACCCAACCCCTAATGGGAAAAATAATGTACCTTTCAAAAAAGGCAGCTTGCTTGTAGCATTTTCTTGTAAACACAAAACAAATACTTGGTGTAAATGCTTCTGTTTATAAAGTCTTATTTATAAAAATAAACACCATGATATGGGGTAAGATGCCAGGCATGGTATTAAATAATTTTACTACTTTATGTGTGTCCTGACTGGTGTAATACAGATCAGTCTCTGAACGCCCACAGTACAACATAACGCTTAGAAGTGAAATGCTGCTGAAGCAACTGTCACCCCTTTGAAAACACACAAGTTTATTTTAAGAACAAAACAAAATTCTAATCTATGTCAAAGCAAAACAGTTACAGATGAGCAAGGCTGTCCAGGGTAGTAAATTAAATGGAAGTAAAGAATAAATGTATTACAGAGTATGCTGGCTATGGACCAAGCAGTACATTTCATTATAATTGGTCTGCTGAAAGAATTAATCTGTGAGAACAATCTCTCTAAGTCAAATCAAAGTAAATGTTATAAATCAGTGAAGCTGTATCATTTGAATATCTATAAGAAGAATGAAGCCACTCAAATCTAACACTGTTTTGCAGAATTTTTTTGTTGTTGTTTTGGTTTTTTTGTTTGCTTTTTTTTTTAATTGCAAAGTTTATCTTGAGAATAAAAGAGGAGCTTGTGAATCTATTCACTGAGGTTAATCGAAGAATCTCTCGCATGTTAAAGGACTGGGCATCTCACCAGGGTGGGTATTAATGTCTATGTTACTCAGACTGAGTTCCAACAGACTGGGCTTCTTTCTTTGTCTGTATGATGTATTCTATGTGAGAACCCTTGCTTGTGGTCAAAGGAGCTATCACTAAATATTTAAATACTAGTTGTATGAAAATTAGTCACATGGCAATTTAGGTTGTCTACCTGTTTGTTGCTGCCTGATGACTCAAAGTTATGACTTGCAACTTGGAAACAAACTGGCTAGTCTTTTTGTAGAGGCTCAACAGGAAGGAAAAACAGCCACATTTTACTCTTTGTCTTTTGCACAATAGAGGAGATGAAATTTACCTCTTGTACCCTGCCTACACTTAGTTATCTGGCAAGCATACCACAGGGAGCTTCCATCCTTTTCATCCTTGCTTAGGTGATTTTGAAACAGATCCTTTGAGATGCAATGAGAAAGATATGGCAAGGAAATCTAAATTCATCCTATATACTACTCCGACTTGAAGAATATGGCAACAAGCTGTTCCTGTGAAGAGCAAAGACATCAGAACTCAAGCGACATCTAAAGCCCCTCATTCAATCAGAGCTTTTCTATCATGTGGAAGGCAATATAGCAGCAAATTATACAAATTCAGACTCCTGTTGTTAGATATTCATTGGCATGAATTCTAGTAGTAGCAAAACAGAACATAAATGTTGGTATCACATTTTTCACTTGAAAGTGATCCTTAAAAAAAGAAAGCCTTGGTAACTTTGTAAGGAAAAGCTGCCACACAGCTGACAGTGTTTGCATTCACCTCTAATATAAACCTTTAGCTGCCTTCCTATCCTTCCTACCTGTCCTGGTAGTCTGGCTCCTCCCAGGAACTTGTGATGCTACAGGCTTCCTCTTCTTTTCCCAGCTGGGGAAGTAATCAGTGCCCAGCTCAACATCCCAAGCGCTTCGATCCCTCTTCAGGAGGGCACTTTGTCTCCTTGCAGTTCATTCAAGTTTGCTTTAAAGCCAGTTATCTTTGCCTTGCAAGACGATATGTGGTAATTAACGGGAGTGGGTAGAGACGTTCACAAGCTCTTTATAGCTAGTGTACCTGGAATATATTGTATAATAAAGCACTGTTATAAAGCTACTTTTGATATCCAATGTTCCTGGGTTCTATGTTATACTATTACATTTTAAGCTCATTGCACTTAATGCAAGTGATACATAGTATTTTATTAATCAAAAGGCAGTAAAGAGGGCCAGCAAGCTCAGTCATGAGATATTCAGGATGAACTGAATGGAACTGGTGGACCTATTTCATCTGAAATGATAAAATCTGGAAAGGAGATCTAAGGTATGGATTTTTCTTGTTCCAGTTGTTAATAATTTGTCTTAAATTTTTTTGCTTGTTTTCTGTGTCTTGTTTCAGACATAGGTTTTGAAACTAGATCAGCTGCTGTTAAATCAATACAGTAATATTTATACATAGAAAATATAGAAAATTTTGTGCTGAAAATTACTACATTGTTGCTGTTGAGACAGTCATGACATAAAAAACACTCACACAACTGCTCCGAGCAAAAAGCTTCTCCACGTTTAATAAAATGTAGCCTCTTTTATACAATTTCTAAGCATTTGCGTTACATGTTCTTTTGCTATTGGCTGTCTACAATACTCTGTTATTGGTGCCGATAACTAACAAGCATTCTTGCTACATACCAGCCCTTTAACTCCCTTTTGCAGATGTCCACCCTCCTTTCTGTTGTTTATGCTTCACGCTTCTGCTGAAGTTACAGTTTCCACAGGTATAACCAAATTCTCAAGGATACACAGTGATTGTGCCCAAGTTGAGATCTGTGAGACTTTCAGACCAGCAGTCGGTTCCCACACTACATTAAACTTTAGAGTTCTAAATAAAACTAATAGAATACCCTGTAGGTAGTCATACTTTTTATTACAGGATCCCAAAATGCCCTCTGACAGTATCTTCACTGTGAGATGCTGAAATAATCAGTCCTTTTGACTCACCTAATATTCTTAACGCACGTACCTCAAGAATACCTAGGTTTCTGTCTTTGTTGTCCTGCCAGTTAAAATGTTGTGCTAGCGAGATAATAGCTGAGATTTATCTTAGAGTGATAAAATGAATTTAAATTTCTTTATTGACTTCTATTATTGAAATGCATTTTTATGCTTTGAATATCTTTTATTAACATGGTAACCACAACTTGGTCAGACATGAGGGTCTGTTGAACTGTATAATTCCAAGAACGACCTATGTCAAGGTAGATTTATGTTTTACAGTGTTCTTTAATAATCTTGTGCTTTAAAACAAAGGAAACAACTTAAAGAAGGTTATAACTATCCTACGGATAAATTTTAAAAATTCTGAGATTTCAAGCACACATAAAATATATCAAACATAATAAAATTACTAAATCAAGTAGCTAAAATATTTTTTATTACAGCCTGATACAGATTGACAATAATCCCATGTTTAAAGATACTTGTGTGCACTGCCTTAGGATATGCAAAACTGTATTATTAAATATATATTTTTTTCATTGTTATACTTTTTATACCATATTTTATCTCTGACTGCAATGTTTTTGGTAAACATTTATGAAAAGACAGAAGAGTGATTGTAAAATTATAGTGCATCAAATTCTTCCATACTTGTAGCTGTGGAATGCTTCTAAGCTCCAAGGGCTCATCATGTCTCAAAAAAGATTAATTTTATCAACTTCTGAATTTTTTTATTTTTTTTGTCAGCCTCTGTAAGTAAAACTATCTTGTTGTTTCCTTGTTATTTCCTTTGTATGCATTAGGAGTTGTGAAAGGCAGTTTTTGGCAGAGTTATGTAACATAAACCAGCATGATCTTGTGTTGCCAATGGCAGCCAGGCAGCTGTGGGGCTAATTAGATGCCTGTTACAGTAGGGATGTAAACTGAAGCAGTGGAAGTCTCTACAAAGGAATCTGAGAAGAACCACATCTCCCACAGCATATATTACTGAGTATGTGTGTATATACATATACATATACGTACATACATATATATATATATGTATGTATGTATGTATATGTATAGATTATCCTAATTTGTCTTTATTCCATTCCTGTAGAGGTAATTTGCAAAAGCCTTACAGGTATAGGGACTACAATTATTGTGAACATGAAGAATCTGGATGAGGAATCATGGATCTGTCATAGGAGAAAAACTGGCCTTATGTTTGTCCCTGCCTTTATCTTGTGCTCAGGTGAGCTAACCTCATAGCCTTCATCTGCACTTTGAAAAGGTGGCTATATTTGATTTCTTTGTGCTCTGCATTTACTGTTGGATTAAATAACTCTCCTCTTCCATTGAAATACACATATTCTCTTCTTTTCCATGAGCATTTCTATTGTGCATCCTCAGTGCTGGAAGCTCTCTGCTGTTTTGATGTAATCTGTTGGTATTTCTGTAGCTTTAAATACTTTTCAATCTAGTAAAATCTAAATTTTTCTAATGTAAAGATTTAAAACTGCAAACTGTTTGCCAAGAAATATTTTGAAGCTAAGATGCCTGCTGGACTGTGTAATAGACTCTACATGATTGGCCTAATTCTATACTCTTAACAATTTTGTGTCTTTAATGATGTTTTGTGCAGTGCTCAGGCTATAAAAAATTAAGCATTCTTCTCTCCAGTTTAGAGAAAAATAAGTCATGGCTGCTAATGATTTCACCTTATCTATTTATTAGAAATAAATGAGAATGGATGGTTGGTGAAATTTCATCTTGCACTGGTCTGGCAGTGTTTGTAAATAGGGTAAAAACTTTTCTAGTACTTCCCCTCTCCCTCACTTGAGACTTATTGCTGTCAAACCCAGAAAAGGCAAGTCAGGCTTATGAGCTAGAAAGTGCCATGAAAGGTACTGAAGCAACACAAGAGCCTGTCAAATCAAGTGGCTCCTCCTTTCAATCACATGAGGTTCCAGGCCTGGAAAAAAGAGCAGTGTGATTTCTGAGAGTTAATTGGAAACTTCCTTTTTTTCCCCTGCTGACTCTTGGCCTTGAGGACCTGTCAGGCTGGAAAGACAGATGTCTTGTCCATTTCCCTGCTGAGACCAGTATCAACTATAACTGTGTTTTCCCTGGCAGATATTTATCCAGCCTTTTCTTAAAATCCTCTGGTGAGGGTGAATCTGTGGTCTTCAAGGATTTTTAGTTCAGTGTACAACTATACATGTTGATAAGAAGTTTGTTGTACAAGCCAAATCTTTTGATTTTCCGAGTTCATTAGTTTGTTTGTTTGACATAGACATGAACACAATGTTCTTTCCCTTTGGCAGCAGTTTTTGGTGCATGTCATTCTTGTATCTTCTGAATCTTCTCATCTTTAAATGAAACTTTTTGAATCATTCTCAAAATACAATTCATGTTTTTGAGGTCTCTGACTCCATTAGCTGTTTTCATCCAGATTTTCCTTATTTGGCCCATGGTGTTCTTCAATGTGTGCTGCCCCAAACTGGTCGCTGTATTCCCACTGCACTCCTAAGCAGGGCGTAATTCATCTGGTTATCAATGATATAATTCTTTCTAATCATATCAGATTGGCAGGCCATGCTGCTGTTGATAATCCTGGGGTGATATTTGGTGTACCAACCTGTACGCAAAGGGATGCTGGAAAGAGGATCTCAACAGCACCTTGTACAACCTCCTTTAAGGTGCTACCGAAAGTAGTACCAGGTACTACTTTTTTTAGCTTGCTTATGAGAGGATCACAAAAGACTGAACCACATTCATTTTTCTGACAAATTTTAGAGTGGATATAAGGATTTGGAGTAGCAAATATAAGCTACAGCTAATGGGAGGAATTTTTGTTTTCTGATAGCAAAATGGGTCTAGGTTTATTAGGGAAAAAACCCCAGTTTTTTTTTGATGCAGATGGTGGTGGAAATGAGATGGCATCTGGTTATGTGTCTAACTCCTTAAATCTGTTTTGCCTCCATTGAGAGATATGAGCCTTTGAAGAGGGTAGCAAATAAATAAGACAGGGATTTTTCTCAGGAAACTCATTCATGTGTTGATACCTTTTGTAATCATGATTTTAATTTTTTCTTTTTTTTTTCTATTCTCCAAAATAAAACTGTGTGTTATTAATAGAAACTATTTCAAGTTTCCAGTTATAAATAATAAATTAAAAAAAAAATTCTGGAATAAATGTGTACATATTAGAGCAAATCATGGAATGCAAACTTTGAAACCTTTGCGGCTCCTTATAAATAAATTAAAAAGAATCAAAGGTTTGTTCAGGAGGGAAAAAAAAGGCATTAAAAGAGATTAAGGACCTAGATTATTAGAATTATTTTATAGCGCATTGCAGTCTTGCTCATTGCAAATCCTTTCCAGCAGCGGCATAGTCCATAAAATAGTACTTGCCTAGAGAAAATGGTATTTACCTTGAGAAACTACATAAAAAACCTATTTAGTTCATATCTGGATGCTCACTAGTAGAAGATAACAGATTTATACAGATAGATAAGAAATAAATGGACACAATAATTTCCCAGATATAAGTTGTGATCAGTACACTATTTGAGTCTGGGGTGGATAAAATAAGGAAAAAGTAATAATACTTTAAAAAAGATCCTGTGTGAATTTGCCTTTTTACATACGAGAGGAGGAATAGGAACACTTCTGAAATTATAATTTCAAGTAAAAAGTGAGGTGAAGGACTAGTTATTAGAAATAGTTTCATGTTTTCCATATGGAACAGTTTACTGTTCACTCACTTCACAGCATATTACCTCTAAATACAAGCATTCTAATGATAAAACATAAACCTTTAAAGCTCACTAAGCTTTGACTTTGTTTCTCACAAGCATTATATATTGAAGGAAACTCAATTGGAATCCACAGTAAGCCCTTGAGCACAACCATTTGTGCTTGGATCTAAGTGAGGAATACCTTTGAGGTTAGGGGTGAATTCAAATCAAAGGCTTATGGAGGAAGTTTGTATACTGCTTTGAAGCTAAGTTTCCAGAGAATTGCAGCTTAAACTTCTACAGTTCCCCAAAAGCCCAAGTAATCTTATTTGGACACAATATTTGCTAGAGTTCAGCTTCAATTAACTGTCTGAATCTTGTGAGGTTTCAGGTAGTCTATTATACTTGACATAAGGCAAGCAGCATACCTGGTGGAGCAGCATTTCCACCTGCAGTGAGACTTCTTCCTCATAGTGTGTGTTCCTCAGACTATCTTGTTTGATGCAACTTATTCTTTTTTCCCTCCATTTTAATAATGCCAGCATTTATTTCCTCCATCCCCTTGGAATTTCACATCTCATGTTTTGTGGAATAGATGAGACAGCTTTTCCTTCTTCCACTCCAGCAACAGATTAAGTGAGTTGAGAATGGAAAACAATTGTCTTTTCCCCTGACCCAGCAGGAGTAGGAGCGAGAAACTTTTTTTTTATATGGGTGATATCACTTCCTGGTGGTCTGTAACTCAGCCCAGAGTTAAAATCTGCAAATTGGCACACCTGTGCTAAAAGTAGCCTTGCTTTGTGGGTTGTCTGAAGTAATAAAATATAAGGTAGGAGACAAAAGAATAGATGGTCAGGAAAATGAAAGGGACATACAGAAGAAAGGGCAAATATTTTCCCAAATTTTATTCAATTGCTTTTGAATGCTTTGTTGTTTTTTTGAATGTTGTTTGCAGAAGCCAGAGAGCTTCCCTTTTAGTCAGTCTCAAGGTTTACATTGCCCACTGTAAAGATTCAAACTTGAAAAAGATTATATTGATTTATATATACAAGAAAAATCATGATCTGAAACCTTGCAGACAGGAGTGTAAGCATGTGCATAACCCTGTAGAGCAGCTGTAATTAGGGGTGTGCACAGCCTGGTTGGCAGCTGTCAGTCAGCTCTTTTCATTTCAGCTCTCAGTGGCCTGAAAGGAAATAGAAAAGACGGAATTTTTAGTGTAGGAAAATGTTGGGTTAGCAGGTGTTGGTGTAAGGAAAGAGTTAAACAGAGAATGCTAGCAGCAATGCCAGCAGCAGCAGCGGAAGGTCTCTCTGACATAGCTGCAATGAACGAACGAGTTTCCACTTCTACGTCACTATAGATGCACACTCTTCACGCTCCTTCACCATGGCTTTGGAGAGAACAATAGAAAATGTCAAGAGGACAGATTTATTGTAGGACTGTGATCAAGTCTGTAAGCTGTAATCAAAAAAAAAGCTCTTAGGAGTAAAAATATATATAATGATGCTTCTGAATAAACCTTAGATTCACTCTCTCTCTGCTGGTGGGTCTCGTCTCTTCATGTATCACAGGAAAAATCTAATCTGCCTCTCTCACTTACTAACTTTCACAGGGAGAAAAATTATTTTCTTCTGTTAAATGGAAAACAGCACAGCTAAGAAATCATACTCTCATTAATAAAAAAATTAAGCAATAAAATTACAGGATTAATTTTATTACATTAGCAGACATAAATGAAGGTCTAACAGTTGGAGACGAAATGCTGCTAACAACATGATACTGAGGTATTTTTATCTTCCCTCCACCTAGAAGTCCATGCACTTAGTGTCCAATAAGCTCTTATTTAATAAGATGTGATGAACGCTTTAATAATGAAAAGCATAAAATAAATAAAATTATCTGTATCTTTGAGAACAAGATGATATACATTGTATATGACCTGTAGAAAATGAAATTAAAACATATAAGTAACTGTGAAAATCAACAAGTGAGGGAAAAACTTCACAAGACTGAAACATATCCTCATATATTGTCTTTTCTCTTTAACAACTTTTTTTTTTTTTTTTTTAAAAAAGCTTTAAATCAGGCCAGACTGGAAGCATTTCTGCAAAGGTATTTAACTCTGAGAAGAATGATTAAAAAGATGTTTTTTTTGTTGAGGATCTGAAGGGAGAGAGTGTGTGCGTGTGTGTGTGTGCGCGTACAAATAAGAGAGAGACAAAAAACAACATTCCCTGTCAGGGTAGCCCCTGAGTTGGCAGTGAATCTGAGTGTAGCATCAGCGATGGGATGCTCTCCACAGCAGAAGGATGTGAAATGTTGTTACTGATTTCCTCGCTCTTCCTAACTTGGAGTTTAGCCACTTGGAGTGGGTTTTCTGATGATCTATGTTGTGATACACTAAGGGGTTTATGGAATATTTCATATTGATTACTCTTTTCTGCATAGGCCTATGATTATGGAAGATTTCCTTATCAGTATGAAAGGGATGCTTGAATTTAAGGCTTTATTTTGTAAGTGGAATTATGTCTTGAAATATGGCCACAAAGAATATCCTTTTCTGGTATATTTTCCTCTTTATTTAAAACCAGATAAATGTTTTTAGCAAGAAAAAAAAACCTACCTAAATGGTTTTGCTCTCTTTTGTCTTGAAAATTATCCAGCAGAACATCTGCATTTGTTCCAAATCTTCGAAGCATGGCACACAAGCAGTGGCCTCTGATAGAGTGCAGGCTCTGAGAAGGTGTACAGTGTGTAAGGCTGAGCCCAGTGTCTCCGGGGCAGCCGGGATAAAGGGGGACTCTAACTGTTATTGTCCTCATTTTGGATTGTTAGCACTTCTCTAACCAATGCCTTACTGCTAATTGGAACTAAATATTTTCAAATATTTTGCACACGTTTTTGCTATAGTGTATGCAATCAGAAGGGTGCTTTACTGCACATAATGGAGAGAATAGAACTAAAAAAAAAAAAAAAAAAAGCATGCTCGGCATTTCAGGGGAAGAGAAACAAAAAGAAATTATATGAAGAGGTGATTTCCAGGATCAATGTAGTTGAGAATTTAAGCCATCAACAACACTAGTCACCATTTCTAGGAAAGATCTGAGTGACGGGGAGACTGCCTGGAAATACAACAGGATTTGTTGCCAGTACTACAGAATGACATTTTAGAGTTATGTTGACAGCTTGGAGAAATGGGATAGATGAAATGTAACCTGACATTGCACTCTTAACAAAATAGCTTGCAGAATCAAGATAGTGATTAATTGACAACAGTTCTGTGGAGGAAGAGCTTGAGATTACAATGAATGGCTTCATAAAAAACTTGTAAAAAAGAGCCCCAGTATCACTCTAAGTTTATAAATATACAAAAGCCATGAGAAACCATTAGAGAGACACTTCGCCAAGGGGACTGTGAGTGTATCCGAGTGTAACATATGGCAACAGCAGGGCAAGTTGAGCCTAGAAATGAGGAGAGTTGGACTGCGCTGGAGAAGAGGTCAGGTATTTCCCTAAGGGAAGATTTTAATTGTCTTCTTTCTTTTCCTCCGCAATACTCAAATCAGTAATTAAGTTTATATTAATTGGCAGTAAAATAATTGAATAAAGTTGCTTAAGCTGAAACTGTTTTGCCAATAACAATGTGACAAGTACTGAGCTCAAATTAGACATTGTGACAAACTTCCTAATGGCAAGGGTGTCTAAGTAATGTGATAGCTGTCCTAGATTTTATCCTTGAAGGTTTGGATGTTATTTTAATACAAATGCTAAGTAGGGATCACTCAATCCACGAGACTGATTTTTTGATCTCATTATCCATGCTTAGGGATCAGCGTCTCCTTCCATTTCCCTGCTATGCCTTGCAGCTCTTATTCCCTTAATTTATAATCCTTAGAAGCATCTAACTTTCAGACTCATGCCCCCTTTTACATTTCCTTAAATTTTTGCTCCTAGGTTAATTTTAGTCCCTGGTCTTGATTGTACACAGGCACATTTTATTCACTATCAGAAGACTGTGAAAGTTCCATTCTTTCTACTGTGTCTGTCTGGTCTGCATTCCCTCATTTGAGGTGCAGTCGCAAAGTTCTCACTTTTAGTGAGTTTCTCACTATTTGCTCACTTTTATCAATATATAGATAACTCCAGAGTTAGCCTTAACAAATGAAATACTGGGTGACTTGGTAATAGCAATGATTTGATTGCTAGCCTGAGAATTAGGTTTAGGAGTACACTAAATGATTGGGTAAACCCTTTAGAATAGTGTGTATTCCTGGCAGAAGA
Source organism: Cnemophilus loriae (assembly GCA_013397755.1). Lineage (NCBI taxonomy): Eukaryota > Metazoa > Chordata > Aves > Passeriformes > Corvidae > Cnemophilus > Cnemophilus loriae. Next base: position 64,134 of record VZTF01002617.1, on the reverse strand, counting down.
TGATGAATGCCATCCAACTAGAATTCAGAATTCTGCACACTTGGGACCTAACGGAGCGTATAATTATGCAAGAGGTGTGTACAAATTCATCTGCATTTAAAAATATTAAACCCACAGTAAAGACTGTGACTTTTCAAAGACCACATAAATACTGACTTTCCAGATATCAAACTGAGTATTTTAAAGATTTCCTACGGGCATATTTCATACTAAATTTTCATTTTTAGGAAGGATTGCATGGCTGTAATTAATTTTTGTGCATCAGATTTCCCAGTGGTAACACACAAAATGTTTTACATTCATTTTCTTTCTTGCATCTTAAAAAATTTCAATCCAAATAACAAAATCGTAATTTTAAAAAATATTTACCATGGTGACTCTGACAGATACTGCAACAACTAGGAATCTGTACTGAAAATGCAGAGTGTCATAGCCTAATCTTTCTATTCAGAACTCAGATCTTATGAGTGGTTCTGCAAGAAGGAAGAAAGCTGTGTGCTCAGGTGTCCCAGGTAGCCAAAGGCACCTGGCCTGTATCAGGAATAGTGTGGCAGCAGGACCAGGGCAGTGGTTGATCCTTGTGCTGGGCACTGGTGAGGCCACACCTCAAATCCCGTGTTCAGTTCTGGGCCCCTCAATTCAGGAAGGACATTGAGGTGCTGGAATGTGTCCAGAGAAGGGCAGTGGAGCTGAGGAAGGATCTGGAGCACAAGTATGATGAGGAGCGGCTGAAGGAGCTGTGGGGCTCACCCTGGAGAAAAGGAGGCTCAGCAGGGACCTTCTCACTCTTTACAAATCCCTGAAAAGAGGGTGTAGCCAGGTAGGGATCAGGCTCAGAAATGACTGGACATGGCACTTTGTGCTCTGCTTTAGTTCATATGGTGGTGTGGTAGTGATTGGTCACGGGCTGGACTCGATGAACTTGGGATCTTTTCCAACTTCAATGATTTTATGATTCTAAAATAATATTGCGTCTTCTTGTACGTGGCTCTTCCCTATTTGAGATTGCTCACAGTTTTTGGGAACGGATCACTTTTTGTTTGTGAAGAGGGGGTGGGAGTAATACTTTATAACCATTGAGCCCCAGAATACATAACATCATTCTCTGCTACATGAAACTTCACCGGCATCAAGATGTAGACTGAGGGTCACAAGGTGTGGACACTTGATTCTGACCAGAGATGCTCATGCAAGCACATCTAGCTCTGAAATGCAGACCTTAGTCCATTCTGTGATATTTTACTCTTCCATCTGTACTTTTGGCTGTTGATTGTTGCTAGTTTACATCACCTGCCACATAGCATCACCCCACATCAAATTCAGAGCATATAGGCGAGACTTGAGAGCAAAGCAGAGTTGTAAGGCAGACCCTGGCCTCTGCAGTGTAGTGGTCTGGGTCACAAAGTCACACCAACCCCAGACATGAGAATCTTAGCTACACATCTATGAAGGTCACAGATTAAATTTCACACTGTTTTTATGCTCTTTCATGAAGTTTGGCAGTAGGTTGCTACTGTAACTGTATGCAATCATAAGAAAAAACAGCTATATATCTTCTCTACTCTCATGCAGCCTATCTTCACAGGCTGTGGGGCTGCTTAAAAGCACTCCAATATTTTGCTGTGGGTGGATGAACAGACTATGGATAATGGGCTTGTAGTCTGAATTTAACAGTAAGTGGTGCAGAATATAAAACTGAGATGGAAAGCAGTATTTTTTAATGCACCGTAAGTATCTCATACTTTATATAACAAATATAATTGGAAATATTCAATTTAAATTGTGTAATTCAAATTGCATTCGTGTGAGTACTTGAAGTTCCACATCCTGATAACTTGGGTTTTATCTCATCATGTTAATGATAATTCATTTTCTCAACACGAAGAAGTACAGGTACAAAGAAAAGAAAGACTTTCCGAATATATATTTTCCATTGTGAGTTTATGCCATTAATACTGAAGAAGCAACCACACCTCAACCAAAAATAAACCCAACTTTCATTCCATTCAGGCATAATTATGTTGTTTATATTGCATGTGCATTTTGAGGGTTATGAGTAAGGGATGATAAATCCTAACTGAAAGAAGGCCTCTGAACACAGTAATTGCAAACTTTTTTACAGTTTTGAGAAGGCAAAAGTGTCTGTTGCAGTGGTATATAGGCAAAAAATCAGCCAGGATGGAAATCTCAACATTTCTAGTGTTCTGTTTTTCTCTGTTGTTGGACACATCTAATAAGTCTAAGAACAACACAAAAGGGAATGTTTTCATAGCAAGTCATAATAATAAACCCCAAACTTCTGCAACTTTTTGTGTTTGCACCATTTGCTTTCTAAGTTTGTACTGCAATAGAATTTCTTTAATTTAATTTTAGGTAGATTTTCCCAGTATGATTTCATAAAAATATGTAGTAGAGAAATCAGGAGATCTTACTGTTTGACAGTAACAAACCCAAATTTGTCTATTCTTTTAACAGCACATATTTCCACTAAGTGAAAAATTTTATAGAATCTGGGATGTGTTAGAAGAAAGGTCAAATAACCTAGCATTATTACTCAACACTCTGCAATTATATAAGAAATATCTTATCCATCTTAATGCATATATGTAAAATGTCAGAAACAGGATATTTCTGTGAAAATTGTAACTACAGTTTTTTAGTTCTGTTTCACAGAATCTCCAGCTTAATTTTACTGAGCACTGAATATACATATCACATATATGTGTATATATCCCTTACACAATTGCAGGTTATTTTCATAACATTAAGTATATAAATAATTTAGACTTTGTTAGAGGTGAACACTGTAGAAGTAGAGAATTCAGAATGAGTGAAAATTTGCCTAACATATTTGAGTGCCTTTATTTCTCTTCACTGTATCTTAACTAGTCCCCAGTTTAGCAAAAGCACTTAAATATGTGCTTTATATGATACACACTTGTTCTGCTGACAGAAATTGGGTCAGCTCCAGTTAGCTTAAAGGTGGTCTGTGCGTGAAGTTTACATATAGACATTGGAGTTACTTATGATCATCAAGCTGTCTAATGACCTTACCAGAACCAACCAAGAAACTCCTTTTAATCAATGTCAGCTAGCAGGAAACAAGTGACTTCTGTGATGTGTGGGCAGTGTGTACCAGTGTATTTCCATTTTTAAGCTAAATTTGAGAAGAATTGGGGTGAAGTTCTCTCTTTTATCAGATACAATATAGTTCAGTCCTCAAAGACCCTTAAAATTAATTGTGTACTAAGGAGTGAGGTGTGAAAAACTCTTGTTCTTCCTTATTTGACCTTACTCCCACTTTGTAGCTGTAATTTGCCAAAATATTTACAGTAAAAGAAATTAAACCAAATACTTTAAAGAATAAAAGTCACATTTTCATCTGAGGCAAATCAGACGAGCTCCACTAAATCAATGAAAAAATCATAGCTTTTAATGATAAAATGTCAAATTCTTGGAGTTGCTGCTAGTTCATTTTGTACATCTGCACTATACACTGCCTGCATAACTCAAATTGATTTTCTATGCTGTTTTCTTTAATTTTACTTTCTTGATATCCAAAAGAGGAAGAGTCAAACTGTACAATCCTGGATCGAGAAAAACCTTCTGATATTTTAATGAGTTATTCTATTTGTACTTTGACTGTTCTGAGTTCATCATTAATATGAAAGCACACTTTAAAAAGTTGCTGTGCTTCTGTAGAACACTTTCTTGCTTATCTTCTGATCCTTCAGGTCTTCACCCTTCTTGAATTGGGGTATTACGGCTTCTGCTCATGTTAGTTTTTGGTAACCATATTTGCTTAGCTTTCGGCTGTCAACCTCTTAAAAATGTGAAGTGTTCTGATTCTTTGGTTGAAATGGGCTGTTACTACGGCAACAAGATTAGTATGGCAGCCGTATTTTGCCAGCTTTGCACACTTTGTACTCTTAACAGGTCTCAGTCATCACTTTGGTTTTTTTTGTGGTGGTTTATGTCTTGTTTGTTTGTTTGTTTTTAATACTTGATTCTCTAGAGAACGGATCTTAGCAATAGCGATTCACCCTGTGTTTTCATGAAATTTCTAACATCAACTGCTGCTATTTTAAAAAATAAATTAATCTAGAGTAGTAAAAATTCAAAGTACTTATTTGGTACTGCTCAAATTAACAATTCAGAATCTATGAATTTGATGATGGTTTAAATTTTCAGAAGGTCTGAAAATTCTGTGTGGTGGGCACAGGCATTTAGCACTGATGCTAAGACAACTTCTTGGCTAAATCTTGACAGTAAAGCAAATCTGGTCTGTCATTTTTAGTTGATGTCTCAACATTAATAGAACTGTACTAGTTCTTTTTTTTTTTTTTACTTTTGAATCTATTAAATGTTTTTGAAGCATTTAAAAACACTTGATAAATGGCAGAGAAAACTCTGAAAACCCTTAAGGAAGAAATTACAGTTTATCTGCATATATAGCTGAACACAATGAAGTTTAGATGAATTTTGTTATTACTAATCCAAAACCTTTAAAGGGGAGAAAAAAGGAAAAAATCAAAAAGCTCAAAGTCACACACATACATATATNTATATATGATTAATAATAATAATATATAATAATAATAAATAATACTGAGAAAAGAGTTGCAAGATGTTCTGCACTGGCTCAGGAAGAGCTGCTGATCTCACCAGAAAGATCCGGTGTCCCAGTTCCTTTCCAGGCTCATTTAGCTGACCAGAGCAGAACTTATGGCTCCTGGGCTGCAGTTGCATAGCAATGGTCCAGACACAAGACCATTTACAACCAAAGATTAAGATGAAGACCAGGAAACAATAAACAAAAAAATGTAGGCAAAGTCAATTCTCAAAATTTATTTTTATCATAATTGGGATTTTGATGATTGGTCCTTAGCATTTATTAAAAATTGCAATGATTTAGAATACCTTGTTTTTCGACCATAGCTTTCTCTGAAATACGCAAGGCTTGTATTCAGTTCCTCTGTGCGAAAATGACATAAATAGTCCTAATTGCAAATATGTCTGAAAAGAGCTTTTTTTTTTCTTTAATTAATATGAAAGCATTTTAAAAGATCTTTTTTTTTTAATTTGTGATTTGCATTTTACTGTTGGGGTTCTTTTTGGTAAAAAATTGACATGTATGGGAACTGCACAGAAGTTCTGCAGTCTGATTCCACTCTTTTTCTCTTACACCTTTCTAAATCATTAATGAGTAGATGAAAACTAAAGGCAACTGGTCTCTATCCTACAATTCTGGACAGATTTAAACTGAAGATTTTAAACTGGTTTTCTGGACTGCAGAAGAAACTAGTTTCTTAAAAAATGAAACCTACCTCAAACTTATACTAATTTAAAGATTAANCTCACATGCTTTCTCTCTTAAGGCTTGGAATAACCATTAAAATCTGTATTTCCCTTTTTAATTTTCCTGCTTAAGCACCAGGAATTTTGAGAAAACATCCTCCTGACAAAAACCTCATGGTTTGAGGTTATTAAATTACATCATGGACTCCCACATCCAACTCCTTCAAAGGTGAAAATGGAGCACTCTACGGCAGAGGATGGTTGACATAGTATTGCAATCCTACAACATTATTATTATTATTATTAATCATATATATATTGTATATATGATTAATAATAATAATATATAATAATAATAAATAATACTGAGAAAAGAGTTGCAAGATGTTCTGCACTGGCTCAGGAAGAGCTGCTGATCTCACCAGAAAGATCCGGTGTCCCAGTTCCTTTCCAGGCTCATTTAGCTGACCAGAGCAGAACTTATGGCTCCTGGGCTGCAGTTGCATAGCAATGGTCCAGACACAAGACCATTTACAACCAAAGATTAAGATGAAGATCAGGAAACAATAAACAAAAAAATGTAGGCAAAGTCAATTCTCAAAATTTATTTTTATCATAATTGGGATTTTGATGATTGGTCCTTAGCATTTATTAAAAATTGCAATGATTTAGAATACCTTGTTTTTCGACCATAGCTTTCTCTGAAATACGCAAGGCTTGTATTCAGTTCCTCTGTGCAAAAATGACATAAATAGTCCTAATTGCAAATATGTCTGAAAAGAGCTTTTTTTTTTCTTTAATTAATATGAAAGCATTTTAAAAGATCTTTTTTTTTAATTTGTGATTTGCATTTTACTGTTGGGGTTCTTTTTGGTAAAAAATTGACATGTATGGGAACTGCACAGAAGTTCTGCAGTCTGATTCCACTCTTTTTCTCTTACACCTTTCTAAATCATTAATGAGTAGATGAAAACTAAAGGCAACTGGTCTCTATCCTACAATTCTGGACAGATTTAAACTGAAGATTTTAAACTGGTTTTCTGGACTGCAGAAGAAACTAGTTTCTTAAAAAATGAAACCTACCTCAAACTTATACTAATTTAAAGATTAAAGTGAAAAGAAAATGTGATGTGCTATCTATCTATTAAAACAGGCAAGCAAAAGTGCTGAAAAAAGTAACATCTGGAACACAAGCTTCTAAGGAATTCAAAAGAGTTTCATCAGCTTTTTTTTTCTGGCTGAGAGTTTAATAAATCAGTTGCTTTTGCTGAAATAATTTTGGATTTCAGTACACATTTCTTTTAGACACAGTATAATGAAAAACAATGACTTACATTTACAGTCAGAGTCTCAAAGCTTATAGTCAAAAGGGCAGATTTAGCAATAAACAATGTCTGTCTTCTCATTTTTTATGGCCATATGATACGTCAAAGTCTTTCAGTGTCCTCTATTTTATATGCAATATAGGACTCTAACTGAAGCTAAGAAACAAACGCAGACAATGCAGTTCAGTAGGGATACTTGGAATATTTCTGTAAGAAATATAAAAGAGTTAGTCCCAGATAAGTAATAAATCTAGTATACCCAAATGACTGATCTGGTCAAGAATGTAAACAATCATTTTCTTATGAGGCGGAAAATAAAAGTTCTTGCTTTCTCATTCCATCCCCAAGACCACCTCCTTCTTTGGTACAATTTTGAGAATCTCAATTGCATTAATAACTATGTTCCATATCCCTCTTACAGCAATGAGAAATTTAATACAAAGAGAAACAGTGCAAGACCTTGTTTTTTTGCATCACTGAATGTCTCAGTACTGAAATTTTGTATATATGAGTGACCAAGAGGAATGTGAAATCCTTTGATTGCTGTATGGGATTTTTGGGGGAATACTTGCTTGCCTAAACTCTGGATTGCCTCCAGCTCTGCCTTAAATTGGAGAAGAAGCACTTGAGGGAGTCATAGATGTGGAGAAATAAGTTGGTTAATTTGAATAACAAGTTAGTGAACACACAGACTGACTCACAGTGTGTGAGTACGCTTAGTTTCTTTCGCGGAGCACAAAGCTAACTAGGAAAATCAAGGCTAACTAGGAAAATCTTGCAGGATGATGGGAGTGCTCTACGATCATGCAATGCAGCTTAGTAGATCACAGAAAACACATTTACGAATCTGAACTTTTTATTTTCAAACTGTGAATAGATGTTCTTAGATGACTTCAAACTTTTCAAAGCTGCAGTTTATCTGTATTTTTGCACTTTTGTTCAAATAGGCTAAGAACACAGAAAAAGCTCTGTACTGATCTGACCTTTCTTCACAAAGTTTTGACTGGTATGAAGAGGAGTGCTCCAATTCGTAAATACTTACAGGAAATATGCTAATCTGGAAAGCAGCAGCAGCCCTGTGGCACATCCAGCCCAAAAGGCTGCTCTGCTCTCCTGCCTTCACTCCTCAGCTTCCCCAGACAGTCCATCTCCATTGGGTGGAGAGGTTCAGTGGAAATCTGCCCTGGTGCCAGGGCAAGGCAGGCTTAGCCAAGGGCTCTGGCAGTGGGACGATATGTGCCTCTGTGTGGGAAAGGCTCCATCCAGGCTTGGCAGGGGCAGGCACAAGGCATAGAGACATGAAGTTGGGCCGGAATGGGCATCTATCTATGCCCCTTTGGAGATTGTCTCCAGTGTGGAAGGGAAGGAGGGAGAGCAGGAGAGGAAGCCTCAATCTGTTCTGCACCTGCCCAGTGCTGAAGCCAGGTCAGGTGTCACACCATGGGGAGGACATGATGTCCTGCTGTGAGGCTTGCGGGGAGAGGTGGTGTATCCAAGGCCCCAGATACTTCCTTATGCTTTTCACTTGACACAACATGGATTAGCACAAGGTATCCAACAGAGATGGAGAAGGTGAAGGAATTCGCCAGGGGTTGTCAGCACTGGCGACATTTATGAGGCTTCAGTCCTATGAGAATGCCTTGATTTCACTTCCTTAAGTAATTTATTTTGGGCTTCTCTGGTCAAGATCACCTACCCGTCCAACAAGAATATCTGGAACTTTTATCTATGGTTGTGATTGTTATTTGTTCCTTTGTTTTACTTATGTGGAGTTGCATCGACATCTTGAAGAATTTTGTATACATGGCTTAGAATGTTTTTTTCAGAGTTTAAGAGCATTAATTGTTTTTAATGGAATCTGTTCAAGCCTTGACAAAACATTCCTGTGGTTTACAATGGAGGTACCTTCGTTGCAGTGCTGTTACAGCAGAATTGCTCCACGAGCTCCCTTTCAAAAACTAACCAGAACTAATTACCATTACTGGATAATTCACTACCTAAGTGTATTATTCATTGTCTTTTCTCATGGTAATACTTCTACTGAGTGCATTAATGTTACAAATTAACTCTGTTGTAATTACACCGTAATTAGGCAAACAATCAGGAAATTAGTGGTAACTGGTAATAACAAAAAAATGTTCCTAGTCTACAATTGTACTTGTAATTACCAAATAACAGTGTTTTAGCTATGTAATTTGAAGAGATGCTGAAAAATTAATCCTTCCACCTCTATCTGAAAGAGCTTTTGTACACACACTCATATTTAATAGACATTAAATATATAAATTAACAAATTTTTAATACAACAGAAATAAGGCTAATTTTATGCCTCACTGTAGATACATTTGTAACATATCCCTGTTCACTAAAGAACCATCCCCTTATATATCTCATATTTCCATGCAAGAACTCATTTCTATTTTCCATTTTAGACTTCCTAATGCTAGCATTCATTATCAGGTATGGGTATACTATTTTCGGGATATGTGTTAAAATAGTCTTTATACGACAATCAAACAGGACTGGAAAAGAGCTACAAGAGCTGACATGACGAGTCCATGCAGCTATCTACATGAGTCCAAAACTCCTGCCACAGTGTGAATGAATTCACAGTGGAAAGAACAGTAGGATTTACTACGACTCCCTGAGGCCTGGTTGTTAAATGTAAACTCAAGCATGTTATTTCTGTTCCTGGCTTTGCTGATGCTCCTGGGTAGATTCATGATTTTCCACCTTTTCTAAAACAGTTTGAACCCCATTAGTGGATGGTGCTTATCAATACTTGGATTTTATTTAAGAAATTCCAAAAGTTATATGTGCAAGTAGAATACAGAGATTCCCATGCCACCTTCCGACTCTTTCCGGGATGTGTCCCCAGCATTACAATAGCATAAAAGAACAGAAAGCCAGGTTTGGTTTATGAAGCAGAAGAAACTACATGGAGACCAAGGAGAAGTCAGGTTAAAGTGCCTTATAGATTATATTCCACGACATTCATTTACAGGAAGCTCATTGATTTACTGGGGTTGATAGTATGATCCTATAAACTGATTGCAAGAGTAGTGTTGTGTTCTGCTTCCTGTGATATCTTGTATATTCTGATAATCTTAGTGTTCTAGAAATTATTGAATGGGAAACAAAACTCCAGGGCTTTCTTACTAGCAATTAGGGGGAGATTGTGGATTAGACGTTATTTTGGTACAGAAAGGAATCTTTCTTTTACTGATTGGAAAATGCTTTTCAGTCTTCACACATCTGCCTGTTGAGTCTCATCAGTATGCATTTTGAAAAATACAATGAAAAGGAGAGAATGTTAATGCTATATCCTGATTTCCTATGTTCTGCAACAGCAACAGGGTTAGTGCTAGAGGGAAAGAGTAACTGGTTACATACACCTTGTCAGAAATTTAAAATATACATATTGATTTAATATAAGATATAGCCAAAGAAATGTGAATCACTAGCTAAACATTTAGCAAATCTAGTACAGGCACAAATCACTTTGCTGTAAAAGACTTACAGAATATTTTAATAACATGTTTTGCCAATTTAGACATTTCCACTAGTCAGCTGGGAAACTCGCTTACTAATAAATACGATAACTGTTCCTGTTAGTATCTGCTGTTTCTATTTTTACTAATATACACATTTTTTAACCAACATTGCGTGATTGAACAAAAGCAGATTTTACACAAATAAATTTACTTTGCATTCTAGTAAGATGACATGAAGACGCACAGGGTGTTTCACTGATAGATTCCTATTTAGCTGGTTTTACTTGTACTTTAGTATATTGGCTAATACTTATTATCCTTTATTTCTGCAGGATCAAATTTGCATCTTCCATATATAAATATATTGTATTACATTTCTGCTGTAAAGTACTTGAAACATTTCTATTCCTCTTTTAAAAATATAATCACTGGATATGAAACTGTGGTCTAAGATAGGAGTTTAAAGATTTCTTTTTTTTCCAAACCAAGCAATAAGAATCTTGGGCAAAATTTGCCCTGTAATTTCCCAAGGGAGCTGAGGCAAGATCTTCTGACTTTATCCAGAATTCAGCAAACCTTTGGACAGAATGTAAATTTGACAATCCTCTACTGCTAGTGTGAAATCTATTGTTATTGAGCATGGAAACTGTCCAAAGATTTCCCGTGTAGTTCTGAGCCATAACGTTCACTAGCAGCAAGGGCAGCCTAGCACGTCATAGGGATGGGTTATATGTGCTCAGACTAAAGCGCTAGACAAAATATAAGATATTATCATCCTCTAAAGTTGTCTGAAAATATTGTCAGCTACGTAAAATCCTTCATAATTAATAAAGTATTTAGTTTCTCAGCATTATTTGCCCAGAACATTGCATGATGTGCATTATTTTGTTTCTTTCTCCATTTTTCTGCCAACTCCAGCTGAACCTACACCTTTAGCATTTTAGCACAGTAATTCCTGTGCCCAGAGCTGTAGTAAAAATTAAATTCACAGCAGAAACTCAGCTCATGTAGGCTACTTGCTGCTTAGCATTTAGTGTTGAAATGAAGATGGCTAGGGATTTTGCTAAAACAGATAATTCTGAACCCTGCTAAGCAAACACTATGATAAATATGTTTATTTTATGATACAGCTTAGATCATAGCACATAATTTTTCTAATGCCATAGGATGGATAATGAAATGGGAATGTGTTGATACTGTATGATTGGAAGACACTGAATGATGGCACAGCTATGGTTGTTAAAATAGGGATTAATTACAAGAATTTCTGTATGAACTGGGGTAATTATTGAAGAAATGTTGGGCAGAAAAATGATAGCTTGTTTAATGCTGGAGGGCTATGTCGCCAGTGTTATGTGACATGGGGAAGAAGACAAATGCAAAAGAGCCAAGTGCAGAAAGGAAGGACAAATGCAAAATCTGTATGGATGAAATATGGTAAATAGTAATATTTAGTAAAAGGTGATGCTAGCTTCATCTAGAGTGCTGTGGACAATTCTGTTCCTCCATGTTCAAGAACAGTGTAGTCAAACTACAAACACAGATAATGGGTATGAATATTTGGGAAAGAGACCCTGAGGATGCTTTGTGCGTTTGGAAAAATGAAATCTGAGAGCAGATGTTTATCTTTTAAAGGTGCATGAAGGCAGGTAAAGATTACTGAAGTAGAAAGTCTGTTTAAACTAAAGCTCATTGTTAGTGCAAGAAATGGGTTAAAAACTGGCCTTGATTCAAGCCTACATTTGGAATTCAATGAAAGTTTATATATCTCAGAGGAATTCTGTTTTGAAGTAACCTTTGTGTATTGGGAGATGATGACTGAATTACACTTAGTAGCTTGGTACCTGATGCACCTATGGATGGAACTGCAGTAAGGTGACCTCTGTAACATCAGAGACTTAGACCCAGTGGTTTGGGAAATTGCTCCAGTTCTAAGTTGTGCATGCACAAGCTGTGCCAGTTAGCTCTTAGCTTAGACTCTCCTGACAGCCCTGACATATGTTGTCAGACATCAGAATATGGTTTGTTCACCTGCTTGATTTTAATGCTTTGACAAATATGCTGTCTAGTAGCTCAGCATCTCATAGAAATTTCTGGAGGTGTTTAATTATAAGGGCAACTGCTGCAAAATCTGCAATACTGCAACTGCCAAATGTATATGAAAAGAATTTTTACAGATTTCCCAAGGTTAACCAGAAATTGTTTTGATGCTTGGGGCTGATGATGCTGTGACTCATATTACTGACAAATGGCAGTAATACAGTTCTTGCAAGCAATTTTCAAGCCAAACACAACGCACAAAAGCCTAGCACAAGATCTGACAGCAGATGATGAGTTTACGTTACAAACTTTAGATTACGCTTAATGGTTCACATATAGATTGGTGAATAATAATGGAAGGCAAGTGCAGCCTTGCATTGTGGGGAACTTCTGCCTTTTGGAGAACCTTGAAGTAGAAAAAGACATGGATAAACAGGAAAATCCTGACTGAGATCAAATTTAAAAAAGGCTCTACACAGAAGGTGGAAGCAGGGATGGGCTTTCTAGGAGGAATATAAAGACATTGCTCCAGTGTATTGGAATGGACAGTCAAAGATCAGCTAGCATTGAAAGCAGTGACTGGTTTGAAGGGCATCAAGAGGGGCTGCTGTAAAAACTGAGGGCATGCAGGAGACTGAAGTACATGGGGCTTCTTCTGCTCACTGGTGAGGCCTGGCTCAGTTCTCCAGGCTGGCACAGAACCCGTGGGGATGCAGCACTGCGCCCTGTGCAGGAAGAAGGATTTAGGGAGTACATAAGCCAGTGTATTGGCTGTGGGTGGGCAGGTTTTTGTAATGGGGGGCTGTTGGGGTCCCACTGTGAGGATCAGCCAAGGCTCTGTGCTGGATGCAGCTGCTTCCAGCCATTTCCAGCTGACCAATTGCAGGGCATGGCTGAGCCCCACAGCCCATGGCAGCACCTTGGGAACAGCAGGGATAAGGGAGGGCAGAATGGTGAAGGAAGCAGTGAGAGACACAGCCCTGAGAGGCCCAAGGGGAGAGACAGAAAATGGAGTGCTACACGGTGATGGAGAAGATATTTACTGTAACTTGTAGAAAACCAATGCCAGGGCAGATGGATATTCCTGAAGGAACTGCAGATCCCATGAGGACTCCACACTGGCGCAGGGGAAAACTAGGAGAAGAAAGGAGCAGAGAGAAATGGCTTCATACTGATGGTAGCCAATGTCCTCCACCTTGTAAGGACTTAAAGAGCACAGTTGCCTATCTGAAACACTGCCAAGGTGTCATGGTTTGACAGGTTTTGGGGTGACTTTTACCCTGCCAGGTCCTTTGGACTTTGCAGGACCAATCAGACACTGAGACATACCCTCCATGAGATACAATATTTAAAGAATTTGGACGTCTGAAACGTCCTCTTTTTGCTTCCAACTTCTGGACAGGTAGCTGGGAGAAGGGAGCCCGTGCAAGCCCGCTGGGCTGGGCCCAGCCAAGCCCGGTCAGACTCCCCCTCCGGGCGCAGGGCGGCCGGGTCCCTGCTCCCCACCTCCCCACCCCCCGACCAGGCCACAGACCGGCTGGGATGGCATGGCCTCTGAGATTCTGACGCAGCCCACAGCGGAGAGTGATCTCCCTCCCCCTCCTCCATGGAGAGCAGCCTCCGGCCGCAGCCTGGCTGAGATCACATGACCATCCACCGGGCCTGGGCAAGATTAACTCTTCAGACCTCGATCCTTCCCTGAGTCAGAGAAAAGGGTGAAAACACGTGAGGGAACTATACAGAAACATCAAAGTCAGGGAAGAAGTAGAGCTAAACCCAGACAAGAGGAGAATGAGGAGTTGCCCTAGCTTTGGGGCTGAAATTCTCTTGTGAGGCTATGGAAGATAAATGATTGATCCATCAGACTGTTTCCTGTAACTCATGAAAAGGTATGGGGGGATGGAGCATTCTACCCACAGTCATGAGCAAAGGTACCTGTGCTGAGCAAGCAAATGTTGAAGTAGCTGTGATCAAATGAGAAGCTTGAACGAGGAGAGTTGAGAGAGAGAAAATGAGAAAACTGTGGCCCCAGAAAAATGAGACAAATGAGGAAACCCTTGCCCCAGGGATGGAAAAAGAAGAAAACTTTTGTTCCCAGAGAAGAAGATGGTCTCAGAGAGAGATGAAGAGAACTTTTGCTTTATACTAGAACAGCTCATCCTTAAAACTGTACCTCCTAAGTTCATGTGGCCCACGAAAGCAGCTGTGGGAAGGCTGCAAGGCATGGGAAGGACTTTCACACTGTAATCAGATGCTTTGACCCTGGGCCGGCTGATTTGCTGTGATATTAAAAGCCACGAGAGAACTTTCTCGTGGAGAAGTCTCCATGGCAAGAGAGGAGAGATTCCTCTCCCTAAGTGAACTGAAGAAAGGTTATTTTAGAGGTGACTGAAAATTCCAGGTTTTGCGTCTTTATGTTGTCAGTGGGGAAATATCTGAAAGAGAAGTCTGAGGGGGAGGAGGAGTTTTCTGAAGGTTTAATCTGATTCTTATTATTATTTTTCTTTTGGTTCTGCTAATAAAGCTTTCTTTATATTCTTTAAAGTTTGATCCTGCTTTGCTTCTCCTAATCCTTATCTCACAGAGGGAAATGAGTAAATAATTCTAGTGAATGCACTGGTGCTAGGCCAGAGCTCCAAACCACTACACTTAATTTGGTGCTATGATTCAGATGGTGAATTCAAACCATTACACAAGGCCACAAAAGGAACTTAAGATCAACCCCTGAAGCATGAACTCAACATAAGCACAGAAAGGAGGAATCTGTGACAGCAAGGAGCTAGTTACAGGCCTGGTGAGGCAAGCTATGGTTTAGCACATCCTGGTTAATGCATCCGGACAAAAATTCCCACCGTGGCGAACTGGGAAAAGAAGCAACTGCTCACACATATATCACCCTAAGTTAGAGAGATGGCATCTGTGACCACCTCATGGATACTCAGAACTCAGACTATATAAAGATGGTGCCCCCAGAAGAATGACCCCAGACCCCCATAACTGAGAAGCCCTGTGTGAAGAAGGATGAACGTGAAGGGTCTGGATCCATGGATGGTGATGATCTTCTGCTTGATCTCTCTCTTCCCCTCTCTCTTTCTCTCTCTCCCTCCCTCTGCCCTCTTCTCTATTTCTTGCAATCTCTCTACCTCACATTTACTGTTAAATAAAATCCCTATTATTGACTTTGGTGTATGGACTCATTTGCACCTTAATTTGGGCAGAGGCATCTCTCACTAATTGGATCATAACACACCTGCCTCTTCTCACCTTGCTGAAAGGACTGACTAACCTGTGGAAATAATAAGACAGAAGGAATGGACTTAGGAGTGATGCAAGAGAAACTAGGAAAAGGTGGAGGAAAGGTATTTATTTTAAGTGAGTGAATATTTTCCCTATTTGTATGTAAAATCCACATTTACTTTACAAGTGTAAAGGGGAGTGTCTCTGCTCTGCTGAATTGTGCAGCTCTCCCTATGTGCAGAGCTGCTCAATGCTGACTTTGTCCAGAAAAAAATGCCTTTGTCTTGAAGTATATGCTTAGTCTTTGAATTCTGTGAGGCTCAACTTACTCCAGCAAACCGTATGATCATACACATGAAGCTGAAGAATGAAGCATTCCCCACATCCTATGGAGTTTTCAAGATGCTCAGCAATCATAAATAGAGCTATTAAAAAATTATCAGACTTGTGAACATTCTGATATTTTGTGAGTAGAACAGGATGAGATGAAAAAAAAAGATATTAATTTCTGGGTCTTCTGGTATGTTTACCTACTCTTACAAGGTCTTAATCTTAGCGGGATCCTAATTCACAGTTTTGCTGATGCCATGGTTTAACCCAGTTTGTTCTAAGCAGAAATCAGGTGAAAGCTTAGTGAAAAACATACTGGTTTTGAGCTGGGTTGAATAAGAAAACATTTTACGAAAAAGAACAACTAAGGTTTCTGCATAATATCTGTATTTTTGAAAATCCTGGGAAGATTATATATTCACATTTGTTAGTTCTGCTTTTTGTCTCCTTGAAAAATGTCAAATGTTTTTACTGAAAAATAGCTTTTTCAGTACTGAAAATTTTAATGGATGTGGTAGTGGAGAAAATTTCCCTCTTTTGACTGTATTAAAAAAGTTGTATTTGGTGTCAGTGGGCAAAATGAAACTGCAGTTCTTTCTATCCCTTTTCAGTCCTCTACTCTTGAATATTCTGCACATTGTTGTGGGTTTTTTATTTCCTCAGTTGGAGATAGGAGGATTTAGAAAAAAGAAAAACAGGCTTCAAACAAAGAAAACACTTGGTTTGGGGGAAAAGTATCAGGAAAAGAAATTTTACATAGTTTTTTTTTAAACTTTGAGTGAAATGATTGTTGAAAAAATCTTGGGAAACTATGTATCTTTTACTATATTTTTCTTATAAATAACTGACTGGACCAGCGCTGTCCTGCCTATGCCCAACTGAACTTCATTGCAAGCTAGGGGAATTCAGTATTCCGTGTAGAATTCCACATCAGCAAACTGAACCACTTTTCCCTTCTTGGGGAAGAGAAGCAAGCCATTTTTTTACAGCTGAATAAACAAACAAGTCTATGGCTGCTGGATGGGTGGGTTGTTTTACCCTTCTCGAACACTAAGCGATATGCAGCAGCAATCTTTTGTTTTGATGCAATAGCCACTTACTTGGCTCTGAGAATTTTTATCTCCATTGCAACATTTTCCTAAAGATTAGGTCTATTTATATTGGTGGTTTTCGGTGGTTTGTTTTTGTTTTCGGTTTTGGTATTTTGGGGTTTTTTTTGTTTGTTGTTTGTTTGTTTGTCATTTTTGGTGTGTGTTTTTCTTGTTTGTATTTGTTTTTGGTTTTGTTTGTTGGTTTTTTTTTTTTGAGCTAAAACATAAGATTTTGTGCAGAAACCTTTCTGAGTTTTATCATCTTAGAACTGGGAAGTCAGATCTACTATTTTCTCTTTTTTTTTGGGTCAGGTTTCTGAATTATCCAGTGTCTCTATAAAACTGAAATTAAGGGGCAATTACCAAGCTTTCTTTTATATACTAAGGTGGTTATAGTGTTAAGTGGGTACTAGTTAAAAAAAGAGTAAACAACACTCCCAGTAACCTCCCTCCAGAACTCAAAAATGCTCAGCTTGCATTGTTCTAAAGACAGTTTTAATTAGCATTATCTTGGATATTTATGAATTTCAGCCCTTAGATTATCAACTTTCACCTTTTTTTTTCTAAAATATCTCACTGGGAAATTATTAAAAATGCAACCACTGCCTCAGATTTTTTCTCAAATATGATTTTTGAGTCTGTTTGCACTGCATGTGATTTCTCTTTCTTCGTGTCTTTGCTCTCCTTCTCTTTAATGAAAAGATAAAATGAAGAAATAGCTGATGAAGGAAGGGCATATAGTGTCTTCACAATATTGTAATGTAAATGAAAACAGCAGATTCTGAAATTTCTATAAAGATTTAAGTAATTTATTTTCCTGTTTTTTATCCGATGTTTCAAAGTTAATCAGTTTTAAAAATTGGCATGCTTTTATGGTCTGTAGGTGTGTTCCTTTAGTTGAAACAATCAGCATACTCTATTTTTCATTTTATTTGTTATAGAAAGACAAAAAAATCAGATGTTACACATGACTAGAGATTCCTTTGTCTGCATTTTGGGAGATTTTTGATTTTGATTTTACCCCTCTTTTTCATTTCTTTCTTCTCTCTCCTCTACCCCTGGTATTCCAGGTTTTAATCAAATCCTTAGTGTTACTTAACTGCAATTTGTATTTAATAGATTCAGGTTTCAGTAAAATACTTCTAGGTTATCTGAACTCAGAGATTTGGAGAAGTGCTATAGTAGAGCTTCTAAGACTGAAGACTTAGAGAAAGCTCCAGGGCTCAAAAGCTCTGAAATTTTGCTGCTTAGTGTGGAAAATGGCAGCCTGCTTTCCATCAGCAGAAAAAAACCTTCCCAATTTGAATAATTACATGTGCTTTGTCTTAAAGCAGTTGTGTTAAATGTAAGATAATACTTGGGAAAGGTCAGATCATTACTCTGGCTAAATTGCTCATTTCAACTAGATACTTCCAAAAGGCATTTGGAAGAAATTTGTGTCTGGGGGGGAAAGTAGGGACTGAGAAATAACTTTTTCCTTTCCCAGATCTGCTTTGCATCCTCATCCTTCTCATATTACTATTGGATTCATCTATGGGTAGCTACTGTATTTTTTGATGGGGGACTGTGCCAAAGTTTGTGGAACCAAATGGTGGTTCACTGACTTAGAAAGTCAGGTTTATAGTAAGAATCTGTGCTATGTCTTTGGACAAAATATTTTTGACAAGAACACAGCCTTGACACTTTCTGAGAACGGCAGATGCTCTGTTCTGCTGGCAATGCACCTTGCAGTAAAGGAGAATCACCAAGGTTGGTTATTCCACATTTACCACCACCACCAAACACCTGAGCATGACACCTCACCCTGCCTGACCCTGTAGCAGTTTTATACTGTTCTCCTGCCCCTGAGCCCCATCAGATTGGCCTGGATTTGTCCAAAGACTGCAACGAGTTTGGCAGCAAAAAAAATGGAAACGAAAAGAAATGAGAGGGAATATAAGAGCTTGATTGAGTGTAAAATAGAAGGTGCAATGAAGAAAGGTTACGTGATAATTATCACACATTGTGCTCTTGGTTGCTAGTGCTGTTGAAGGAGAAAGAATGTTTTTGTTATGACTCCTTAATTTTTGTAACCTAACCTTTCCTGCCAATGTGGACATTTTCCCTCACTGGGTATACACTTAGGCTAAGTATTTTGGGATAATTTCAGCTAAAAAAGGATCAACCATTTCAACGGAATGAGATAAGGGAAAAAACACTCACCAACGTATTTACAGCCTTTTAGTTGCCAAGTTCTGATGCACTTATTGGGTAAAGCAGAAATGCAACATTTGAGATGTAGATTGGTTTTATGACAAAATGTCATAAATTTTGCTTTTTTCTACTTTTTTAAAAAATGTTTTTCCTCTTTGGATAAATTATGTGACATTGGAAAAATATTGCTTTGCCCATGTAGAGACTAGTGTACACACGGTAGGTAAATGCATTCGAATTCATATGAAGAGATCTTTCTCTATATCAAGCACGGTGGATCTGAAAATTTCCTAGAGTTACGTTTCCTTATTTCCAAAGCTGTGGTGTGACTGAACACCAAAATAAAAAGCAAGGAGAATTCTTTTTTTTCTTTTTTTTTCCCCTTTCTTTTTTTTTCTCTGTCATAGGGATGCAAAAGATGTATAGATGTAGGGACAATTATTGGAATAGGTTAGATCAAGAAACTGTAATATACTGGAGAGAAGAGCAGGAACCAGTTTGTGCAGGCTTCATTTGAAAAAATCTGGGAATTGGGTAAAGAAGCTGATGATACGTTTGCTGTGCTGCATGAATGGAATGCTGAAGGACACTGTGATGGTAGAGAGAAACTGAATTTGAATGTAAATTTGAGGGCAGTAGAAAGGGCATTGGGAGGAAAGGAGTTTAAAGCCTTTGGGTAGAAGCTGAGAATTGGAGTAAATTTTTTAAGAAAGACTCAGATTCAGATTCCAAAATAGAATATGATTGATGAGATTGAGGACAAAATAAGGGACTGGATGGGTAGAGAGAGGAAACAGGTGAATTCAAGTACAGACAATTTGGGATTGGGGAGCAAGTGCAGTAGGTATATTGTGCATGGCAATATGGGCGATCCCCGGGCTGAGAAGGTGAAGGAAGAAAAAGAAGTTAGGGAGGACAACAATGTGTTGTCATCCTGTCCAACAGGATGTGTGTGTGTGAACCATCCAGACATATTCGCTGATCTCATTTATGGAACTGTTAAAAGTGGTACTATTATTTGTTAACTGTGGGAGAGATTTTCTCTTCCTGCTGCCATGTAATTTCTCCCCACCCTTGCAGCAGATATCTTGGATTTTTGAGGTGCTTGTGTAGGCAAAATATGTAAAAGAGTGCTGTCAGTGTTTTGTCATGCTGAATAATATCCTGGTGGCTATGATAAGTCATAGTCATTTCTTAATTCTGTACACTATTAAGATCTCACATTCTATTTCCCCAATGTGGAAATGGAAGCAATGCAGCCACTGATTTAGTGAGGTATTATTAAATTTGCAAGTGTATTATCCATGAAGTTTTTCTCACAACTCTGTGAAAAATGCCATTCCTTTCTTCCTCAGCGTTGGATTTATGTTTTCCTTACCTATTTTCATGGGACTCAACAAATGAGAGCAAATCTAGGAAGCCAGCTATATCTGCCTTGCTTCTTGGCGTTTGATGGAACAGATAGAATGACCTTTACCTTAACTGTAGTTAAAACAGAAAATGTGCTCAGAACACTTTCAGGTTTTATTTTAAATGTGCTGTCCTGTTTTCTGAAAAGAAAAGAAAAGAAAACCTTTTGAAGGCAGGGATTTAAAGGGCTAGTTAAACTCATCTATATTGGAGCACGCATCACAGTCTTTGAAGAAGTTTGCTTAAGTTATTCTCAATAGCAGAGAGACATAACTAATCTGAGGACTTTCTATTATTTCCAGGTTTGAAAGAAGCAGCTCGATTTCCTGCAATTGTAATTTAAAACCAGGTTGGAAAATCCTCCTGTGAAAGACGGAGGCATGGATCCAGATTGGCAGGAAATCTGAATCGTTTATTCAAAGCAATGAGTGGGTTTTATACATTTTTCGAGCACCGTATTTCCTTACAGGGTATCGACCTATCCCATATTGCCACGTCAGCAAACACGCCCTCTCAATGCCCTTCTGTGGGGTGATCACGCCTGTCAGCTTCTGGCAGGCTCCTTCTCGGAAGGGTCCCGCCACTTTCTTGGAGGGGCCCATGACGTGGCACCCCCAAGGACAAGTCCAGACAAGCCTCTCCGAGCGGCCATGTGGTCCTTTGTTCTTTGTGCTGCCATGTGCTCCTGCAGGCGCGTCCCACACCCTGCAACTCCATCCCATTTCTTCCCACATCCTCCCATTGCTCTTTCTTCCTGTTTGAAACTTATTTCAAATTGCAACAATTTTACATCATTTAAAAAAAAAAATCTACTTGTGAAGACTTTGCTTTTTCACTCTGCATGCCCTTTAAGAATATTTATGGGGTTATTTCCCGCTTAGGTGCCCATGTAGCTCCCATTAACTTTAATGGGGCTTTAGGTGTGTAACTGAAGGAATGAATATAGAGTTACTGTGTTTGGAAGAAAGAGGACAAGTCCCTTATTCAGCTGAGATTTCATTAGAATTTCAGATGCCAGTTTTTAAAAGGGGGCTCAGTGGGTCTGTGTTTCGTAGAGTGCCAAGGGGAAAGTAAGTGCTTAATCTGGCTGCTGTGATTTATTTTCTTGATGATGATATCCAAAATTGAAGTTGTGGTCTTACTACTGGTGCACTGAATGTGTTCATTTTTGGTGCACTGAATATGTTCTTTCTACTTTCTGGTATCTGGGGAAAAAACTATTTGATTCTTGGCTTTTTTTTTTTATTTTGACTGCTAAAGTCATTATAAAATGTAAATGAATACATTGTAAGCCAAATCTGAATTATAAATATTCTATCTGGAATTTTGTGTGAATACTATGCAAATTGTGTTCATCTGTAAAAGCTGTGGGCATGGATAGAATTTTGTAGAGTGGCATCTGCTAAAGTCTCCTGGTTTTCTTAAACTGAGAAGCTTCCACATTTCAAATATGGAAAAGCTGTATTTATACACAAATATGTGTGTATTTAGGCATACATACTCTGTGTGTGTGTGTGTGTGTATGTATATGTGCATGGCAATAATTTAGAGCAGCTCTTCTTTTATTCCAAAATCACCCAAATCTGAACACTAAACTTACAAATTTGTGAGGCATAACTTTTGTCAATACATGATATTATCAGAGAATTGTGGGGCACCCAAGCGTAAGTTTGTCAAGAGTTTAACTAAACCTCTATTGTGAGGTTTTATGTAGCAGTTCCTAATTTAGTATAGAGCAGCTCATAATTTTGTGTGTGTGTACATAAATCCTCCTTCTGAGGAAGACACTTTAAATCTATAGTTGACAAACTCTATGGTTCCTAAATGGTGACTATAAAAACTATGAAGAGTCTGTCCTGCTCTCCACAGAACGAAGGGAGGGTGGCAGAAATACAGATCTTCCTCTTCTTCTACCCTGTACAGTAGCAGGGACTTCAGCTGTGTGAGCTGGTACAGGGCTATTTTATCACCTAACAGTTAGTCACACTCTGAGGCAAGGGTTTAAAGCCAGGTGGTGAATCTCTTTTGTTAATCACCTCCTTTAACTTAATTACTGTTTAGTTTGGTCCGAGACAGAAAAGAAGAATTGATCAAAGTTTGTAACTCTCTGTACTGAAAAGTGGTTTAGTTTCAGCATTGTGGTGTCTTGGAGAGGGCATCAGGAGACAGATCTGTCAGTTGTCATCTTGAACTCAGCAAAGCTTCTTATTCATACTCTCAAGATGATCAATGACAGGTACACCTGGCACCTGTGCAATTGAAAACGTTTAGTTGTCTGGTTGCTCAGCCCTGAGCAGCTGGTATAGCCGTCTTGTCACGTTAGCTCATGGAGGTTAGGGTAGTGGCAGGTTTTTGTTTTATGAATTCTACTTTGTAACTTGAGTATTTTCATTGATGTTTAGATGGTCTCCTAATTACAGACTACTTTGATAGTTTCTGGAATCTTCTAGAGTAACTTAAAATGAAATTGTGGCTGCTTACAGGAACCTACCTGCTGTTATATCCACTGCAGTCCTTCGCAAGGTGGTTGAACCTCATTACACAACTTCACTGCCTCAGATACCTTTTACTTCTTAACTAACCTAAATTTAGCTAATCTTCTAAACATTTTGTAATACTGATGAAAGTACTATATACACTCTGAAGGGGTAAGAATTTCTCCCAGATGCCTTGCCAATGAGCTTATAGTTTAATGACAAGTTTGCAATCAAATTAAATTTCTTTGTATGTAGGGTTTCTAAATTTTTGACAAACACAGCTGAGTTTTAATGTGTTGCATAATTTCAGAGTTGTTTTTCATCTTAACATAGGGCAAAACATAAACATTGGTCTAACAACAATTTCAAGACTATGTAGGTCATATTATGTACGTGGTTTTATGTTTTCTTTTTGTTTTCCCTGTGGATTTCACGTGATTACAGAAGTGACAGAAAAAGCAGTTTTAGCATGTCTGCCATTCTGCCTTCTGGGATAATCATGTTTGCATTTTTACAAAAGTTACTTTTAATGGGAAAACAGGAACAAAAAAATCCCTTAAAACCTATACTTTGAGAAGCAGTACTGCCTTTCAGAGACTTCTGAAAATGAAGTAAAATCTGGCACTTTTATGATGCAGGGATGAAGATCAGTTGTCAAAACAGGAATTGTTCAGCCCAAAGCAGTTAAATAAGAAATTAAAAAGAAGGTCATGAATTCTTCCAGTCTTTGAGTTGCTGTTCTTATTTTTGTTGTTTTTGTTTAGAAAACATTGTAAAAATTACTTTGGCACGGATTGAAGTGCTATATTCAGCTGTTCAACCTACTCTGACATCTTTTGCAGATCAATTAAAGTGTGCGAGTGTGGAAGAAATAAAAACGAAGATGTCATTTTATCCTTAGCGTCGAATAAAAAGAAATGCATTTGAGGAAAAAGATGAAAGAGAAATTAGCTGCATGAACACAGTGAGCATAACTCTCATATATAGGGAAAGCTGTCTGACACTACTCCATGAGGTAAAAATAAATGAACAAGTAGGTAGAAAGAATTTACAAAATAGAGGAGGAGGAGCAGAATAGTAAGATAATATGTGCAGAATCCAAGCCATCAGCCAGAAAGAACCATGGATTTGGTTTAGAAATGAGAAATTGAAAAAAAAAATCTTAAAACCAAGGAGAGAAGTAAACGGACAAGCTACTGACATTTCTGAAAGAAAAATATTACTGGGACAGAATTTTTTTCTCTGAAGATGAAGTCTCCAATCCTGCTTGTACACTTAATTATACAACCCACTATGCGCTTGTCAGTGGCTTCCATGAGGATCCAGATCCAGTTACTGTAAGCAGTCACTTTTAAAAATGTGTATACAAATTGGAAGGCTTAGTAGTTACTGTGCGGGCAATCGACAATGAAATATGAAGGATCTTACTAAGTTCCTTCTCTCAATTTTTTTTTAGAGTATGTAACTGATGGAAACGTGCTATTTTTATTTTCCTTGATTAACAAAGACCTTTAGAAATAGTAGATGAATGTGAAGCTTTTTGATACTTAGTAGAAGAGATCTATGTACTGAATTTCCAAAAGTTCCTCGGAATGCTAAGTAGTTAACAGAATTAATGTTACTAAAATCAAATATAAAACTACTTTTCTGGAAAAAGCTGAAGGTTCAGTTGTAAATATCAAGAAACAACAATATAATTATTTCTCTTTGAGTCTACAAATAATGTGTGTGCTCTGAAACACTATACACACATTTTTGTATTATTAGATTCTGTGAGATGAGATTTAATTGAAGCATAGAAAAAAACTTCATTTTGATTTATATATTTTGTTTTATGTTTTTCCCTAATAGAAGATGCAGGTAATTTGAAAGGGTTCCAAGACAGAAAGGGAGTGACTTGGAGAAAGAACCTGAAATTATGTTACATATGCAGGTGGAAAAAGAGAAAGAGATGATTTGGGAAAGTAGAGGCAGTGTGTAAAGGACAGCTTTAAATCATGGTGAGGACTGAGTTGGCACCTTCGAATGACAAGCTTTATTTGTATTAAGTCTTGTTCAATGCTGGTGTAGGCTGTTATTAAATTGTTGATTTATCCTCATATCCTACTTGACATGGATTACTTCAGTTCCCCCTCCATCAAACTATAATAGCACAGGAAAATTTCAAGCATATCTTGTGAGTCCATATTTTTGGTGTTGGTTTTGATTTTTATCACAAACTGCATGCAACTTGGAAGTACTCCTAAACTCAAAGCTTCTAGGCAAATGTGAGTGCCTTGGTTTCCATTTTTGCTCTGAGACAGATTACAGGCCTGTGCTTTATGTCAAGACTTTATAGATTATTTTAATTTTATGTAGTTCTGCAAGCCTTGAAATACAAAAAAACCTCAAAAAAATAAGTTATTGTTTTCTGTCCAGGTGTAGAGTGCTACAGGGTAAACACAAATAGGAACATTCTTATTTCCACAAAATAATTACAACAGGGACATTACTAGAGTAAGCATGTATAATTTTACACTGACTCCAACATGTTTTCTTGAGACCTCTGACACTTCATTAAAATTCACTGATTTCAGCTGGACCCTGTAATTTGTGGCATCAGATCCTAACGACAGAACCTGAACTAAATTATGCCCCAATAATTTAACTCTTTTTTATGGTAGTTTGTCACAGTTTTTACAGTGAAATCTCTCATAATGTGTCTTTGTGTATGCATATATTTGGGTATTTCTCTCTGCATGTGTATAGGTTGATTAATTAGTTTTTTATACCAAATATTCTTTTAAGGAGGTGCACTCAAATATAAAACTTTTTTCCATGAACATACAGCCCATACATAAGCAAGAAGAAAAATAGGTCAGTGAAACCTGTATCTTACAGCCAAAGTTATATTAATCTCTTCTCCTGCTACCAACAAGGCTCTTGAAGTACAGTTTTCTCTCCTCCTGAAAATAAGATCTCTGAGGCTTTTCAAGTCTATATTCCTCTATATGTCCTCTTTATTCTGATTATGTTGAAATAACTGTCATAAAAACAAGTACATGACCTGATTTCAAAACATCACAGAGGCTGAGGAACTGTGATTCCATGAAACAGTGTACTAACTCATTTTCTTATTGCTATACATTAAGGAATCTTCAGGATGCCTCCCTACTCTATAGACATCACTTCTACCATATTTGCCTTGTAGATAAGTCCATAGGAACTTTATAAAGCTCTGGAAGTTCTTGTTTTTAGGAATCATATATTCTTCCCTTCAAAAAATACAGTAATCCATCATAATTTCAAATACTTTTTAGAGCATGTAAGTTTGTTCAAAACAACAGTTACGACTTTTTATAATTAAGTGATGATATTGTAACATATTGCAAAGGGGCTGTTCTCTGTGAGCCACAGAGCTGCAGACTCAGGCTGGAAGGACTGTCAAGAGGTCACTTATCCAGCCTACTGTCAAAGCAGGATTGAGTCAGGCTTCTCAGGACTGTCTTCTCTTGGGGCTTGAAAACCTCAAAAGATTACACAGCTTTTCTGGGCAATTTATTCCTAGGATATTTTTTGTTTATACCCAGTCTGACTATTTCTTGGTTTGCCCTAGATGCTTTGCCTCTTGTTCCCTGACATACACTGCTGTGAAGCTTCCAACGCCACTTCTTAATAACCTGCCTGTAGGTTCAGATAAATGGCTATTAAAGCTCCCCCAAAGCAGTTTTTATGCAGGCTGAATAAGCCCTAGACCCCCAGCTTCTCCTTGCAGGGCAAGAGCTCCAGCCCCTCTCCAGTCTGGTAGCAGCTGGCTGGCTTTGCCGTCAAGCCTGGCTCATGCTCCATGTGCTGTCAGCCCAGCTTTCCAGGCTCTTTTCCTCAGAGCTGCTTCCCATTCAATCAGCTCCCAGCCTGTATCATTGCCAGGAGCTCTTCCTGTGCAGATGGACAAACTTCCATTTGTCCTAATTTAATTTCCTTAAGTTCTTGTTGGCCAGATCCTCCAACCACTCTGAATGGCATTAAACTAATGTGGGGAAAAGAAGCTGTAAAAATTCTTTTGGTCTGTGTAAATGATTTGTACTAAAATCTAATTTTCTTCTAGAGTGAGTATCTCTAGCTGCCATTATGTTTCTCTAGTACTTTTTCTCTTATAAAAATATGGTACATTCCTCTGGGCAAGCTGACAGATTAAAACAGCTTTTTAAAAATTAAAAGACAACGAATACTGTAAATTGGCCTGTGCATGGAATGTAGAGGGCATGCTGTGACAAAAATATCGCATATGTATTTTCTCATTGGCTATATGATCATAGATGGAAATTCCTGAGTTAAACTAGTAAGTGCAATAATCGAGAGCATTTAAAACCCCCTTAATTTGTAATTATTATATCTTGCTCCAAAAAATGTAGGTTACTGCCTCTAAATGAGTGAAATAGTTTCTCAATGATGAGATCAGGTTGCAGCACTGCGGTGATGTTGCCTGAGACTTTCTTTTCCCATTTACGGGGGTTTGTGCTTCTTTGGAAGAATTGAGGTTCCCTCTGACTCAGTGGGAGAATGAGACTTATTGACTCCAGTGAAGGATGAAGAAGGTTGTATAGACAAGGGAAGATATATGTGTCTACTACATATTTTAAATTACAGGGCAGATTGACTGTTGCCAGGATAAATCCTTACTCATTTTGTTTGTACTCTCTTGGAAAGTTCTTGGGGATCCAAATTAAGAGGATGCTGTGTTAAAATACTTACTTTATTTTTGTTCAAGCTACTTAGGCTTGTCTTTTAGCAGGATGGGCACATTTTTCATGATGCATTTCCATTCTGCCTTCAGTTTTTCTGGCAAAGATTTGGAGTAATATATCTCCATTAAACAGAGGGTTCAAAGAGCTGGTGTCTGTAGTTTTGCCAGTTTATTGCCTCAGCAGCATGATTTCACCTGGTTTGAAGGTGAAGGAGTGAAGCTGCTGTGAAGGGGTTTACAGTTTAGCAGTGTTGCAAAAGTGTATGTGCTTAAGACACAAAGCCTTGTCCAGCCATTTCTGACTATCTTTCCTTTCCCTCGTGGTAAAACAAATTTTCCTCCAAAGGAAATACTGGAGTCTTCCCCTTGAACATTGTCTTTATCTGACTGAGACTAAATAGCAACCCCCAAACCTGAGAAAAGTCAGGTTAATACAGCTCTCTTGCATCTTGCTGAAAATAAATAGGAAATGTCTTCCTCTTTTCCTTCACAGGAAAGATCTTGATACCTTAATTTTCTTTTTAACCTTAAAAGTCGCAGTAATACGAGCTTCACAATGGTTATCTTTTCCTGGAGGATTCAATGGGGAGCCTAATGAGTTTTTCTTGGGGTAGAAGTGAGGTGTTGAAGTTTTTCAAGAGAGAGACCTATCAATTCACTGTTTCTTATGCTTTTGAACTAAATTGCTTTTGGTAAAAGCATATTTTTGCTCAAAGTTTAAATTACTTCTCCCTTGTTACAGATGACATTGTAATTCCACTGTCTGTGTACGTGTCCTATAGGAATGTGCCTATCTGAGTCCTGTGGGCCAAATTCCTTGAGTACATATATGCTGAAGTGGTTTGTTCTTGGATACTCCAGGGAAGGTTGCACAAGTTAACTGCATACCAAGGGCACCAATCATTATTACATCCTCCAGCACCTGCTCTGTCTGGCAACAGGCATTTTCCAAGGATATGCAACTACTCTCTCAACACATTCTAAGGACTGCATGCACAGCACAACTCCTAAAAGAACTCTGTGGGAAAGCTCACTTGTTTAGTGGTACCACACTAGAAAAAGGTTCCTGCTAGAGGGGGTGGCCTGTCCCATGCAGGGATGACTCTCTCTCAAACTCTCCCTGCTGGAAGATGAGAACTGAAGCGAGAACCTGTTTCAACTCCACAGTGAAAAGAAGAAATCTGCTACAGCATCTGGAAGCCTCTGGCTTAATACCTTGCACAGAAAATCTGGTTGCCCACCTAGGATTCCTTCTCTGGTGTTCGTGGCTGTACTCTGAGACCAAGGTTGATAGATGCCCTGAATCTGCATAGCAACCATCTGTTTAGAGCCCAGGAGGCCATCACCAAGTACAGAGGTAATGTGGTGCAGACCTAATGTACACAGCAGATGCCATTTTGTCCTGCAGCAGATGCTCTGTATATTAACTGTAGTTTCTGCCAGCTTGGCCACCCTCTTGCCAACACAAATCACACCTTTCCAAACTATCTGTAGTGCTGACCACAGCCAAGACATGTGAACATGAGGAGAGAAAAAGAAATGGTTTTTACTGAGTGACAAAATGATGTCTAATGAAGACCAGACTGAAAAAGGCTGCCTTTCCTGCCCCTCCCGTGGCAGCCTTCCCTTTGTGTGGCAATGCATAAATAAACTGATTTTTGGGTAACATGATTCACAAATTCTGCTTCACTCTTCCAAGAGAACGACCCCAAGGGATTGGATGTAATGTAGTCAGGAGAGAATAACTCAGTCCACTAAAGCAGTTCCCAAGCAACATTATTCCTAAGTGGAATTGCTGGAACTCAGACAGTGTGAACAATTCTGAACAAACAAATGAAACATTTTTATGGTATTGTGTTGTGCTGGTTTAACAGACAGGTGTCTGCCAAGGAAAGTGGGAACCTTCCTGGAATGGAAAAGATTACCCCCTCCCTCCAAATTACTACAACTTTAAAATTATGAGGTTTTCAGGCAAAGATATGGGAAAAGGAATAACGGTTCTTCACTAGAATATATATAAAACAAGACAGACAAACAACAACAACGGCAACAACACAAACAAAAAGGAAAAACCCAATAACAGCCTTTTTCTCTCCCATCAAGCACTTTCCCCTTTAGTGTAGTTATGACCTCAATCGGCAGGGGGCGCTGTTGGCTCTTGGTGAGACAAAGGGTGTTCAGTGACTCCCCCACGGCTGCAGGGGGCGCTGTTGGCTCCTGGTGAGGCAGAGGGTGTTCAGTGACTCCCCCACGGCTGCAGGGGGCGCTGTTGGCTCCTGGTGAGGCAGAGGGCGGCCAAAGCAAGCGCTGAGCCTCCCCAGGGGGTAATGGTGGCCCCGGGAACAGAGAGAAGGTGGAGGGTGAGGGTGTTTCTGTTTTCCCTCGGCTCTCACGTGTCCCGAGGGTGTCCTGGCGATGGCGGCAGCAGCCGAAGCTCCAGTAAGCAGCTGCGAGGTGCTCCCTCCGGAGAGAGGGAGGGGGTGGGGGCCTGGTTTTCCCCTGAGGTGCCCAGGCAGATGGTAAGGGTTTCGCCTCCAGCAAGGGCAGCTGTCAAAAAGTTCAGTGGTTGCTTCTGCGAGCAGTGGTCCAACAACGGCAAGGAGAAACGTCAAGGAAGGCTCAGCTGTAGCAGCAAATCCACCTGGGCAAGAGAAGTCCAGCACCAAAAAACCCGCACCTGTCCACCCTCAGGCAAAGACTGATTCTCTTCCAGCTCAGAAACCGCCAAAACCCACCCCACTTGTCCCCCTCCCCCAGGCATGACTCCCAAATTCTTGTTTTCCTTGATAGAGTCATTAGTGTGGTATGTCAGAGTGCTTAGCCATGTCTTTTGTTTCTAATTACCCCTAATTGTTTCCTGGACAACCCCCTTCCCTCACAGGGTCTTCCTCTCAGATGGAAAACAATTCTCGGAAGATCGTAAACATTCAGCATATATTTAGGGTGGATTTACACAAGAGACAGCCTTTGCAGGAAGACACCATGCGCAGCAGAGGGCAGGCCTGGGAGGCCCTGGGGTACAGGACACCTGCTGCAACAGCCCTGAGTGTCTTAGAGGAGAAGAGAAGGAATGAGTCATTCCATGTGAGGGAAGAAAATAGTGAAGAAATATGTTCAGGTTGGACATCAGGAATTTCTTCATGGAAGGGGTTCTCAAGCATTGGAATGGACTACCTAGGGTGGTGTAGATGCCATCCTTGAAGCTGTTCAAGGAATGACTGGACATGGCACTCCGGGCTCTGGTCTAGTTGACAATGTGGTAGTTGGCCACAGGTTGGACTTGGGGGTCTTTTCCAACCTTAATGATTCTGTGATTCTCTGATATGGTAGTGCAACGGGATATGAATGGGGCAGATGGACAAGAAGCCAGACTGGAGAGGCATCAAGCCTCAAAATTGCAATATTTTTTAAGCTGGGCTATGTGTGCCCCAAAAGTGGATGTGCATTGCCTTGTGAATGCCGACAAGATATTCTAGCCTGTATACTTCTATTCAGGTAGTTTTTGGGAGTGATACAGAAAAGCAAAGAGGCATAACTTATTTTTCTAGTTATCATCTGTGAAAAAAACCTCAGAATTAAAAAATAGCGAAATGTGTAATACATAACACTATGCTGAGCTTCCACGTAAATCAGCTTGTTTGTAACATATTGCAGAGGCATCTGAGAAGATACAGTGGAGGAAAATGTATGCTTAAGTTTGCTCTTTGGAAATAATAGCTTTCAGCTACTTTTCATATTACAAAATTAAAAAAAAAAGAGAAATGAGCATTTATTTTCTACTACAATTTATTTCATAGAAAATTCTCTCCTGTTTGGTGGGAGATAGATGTGAGAATGTGAAAAAAATAGTTGAAGTGAAAAGTAAAAATAAAAGTATGAAAATACCTACCTACACACAGTTTTTACATCACATAGTCTTTAGAAAGGCTATTTAAATAGGGAATATGCTTATAAGAAGTTAATTTCAAAAGAAAAAGGCTGTGCATTTTTGGATTTCTTTCTCTTTCCTTTTTTTTTTGGGTTTTTTTTTGGCCACTTTACAGGAGGGAAGTTGGAAGGAAGATTAAAAGGGGAATGTTGGACTATGACCAGGGAAGTGATGGCATTTTGAATTTGTGTATGTTTTTTCTCCTTATAAAAGAAGAGGAAACTTCGAGAAAGTTAACACAAATTTTTTGTGTCCCAAAGGCAAGACTGCCGTAAGTAGTTTGCTTGTAATGTAGGTTTTTAGAAATTGCCTAAGTAAAAGCAGAACTCTGCTGCGTATTATTTGGCTGTTAAAACACTTGAGGTTTATATGTAGGCAGGGGAAATTCTTTTAGTCTCCACAGAATTTGGAACTGATGCAGTCATCATGTTCTATATTTATATCTTGGCAGTGTCATAAACCAGTAACAAGTCAAATATCCCAATCTTTTGGATATGTTCAGCAGAAGGCAATCTTTCTTCCCTGCTTTTTGGAAGCTTAGGGGGGTCTTTAACACAGAGGAAATGAAGAGTTCATCTGAAGTCTAATGTTGATATAATTTCTTGAATTGCTGAGACAGATTGCATGGAATTATCACAGATATCCAGTATCATCATCAGCAGTATATGTTACACATGTGTCACTTGGAATCAGGTAACTGTTTTCTTCAAGAACAACTTTGGACCATCACAACTTAGACACTCAGAGTTTATTCTATTCCCTTGGTAACAGTTGGTATGAAAAGCTTCCAACTGAAATAGAATAGATCTGGCCAATAAAGTGTTTCTATATAATACACTCATTATTAGTAATTTTGATAAAAAATCAAATATTTAGGTAACAATCATTTGAACATGGAAATTAATAGGGCAATGATCACTGATTTTGCAGTTGTGTTTTCACTGGGATACAAAAATGTTGAATTAACAGTAATTTATAACAACATTATATTTGAGATTGCAGGAACAAAACTTCTGGGAATGCACATGCTTTCAGAATATTAGTATTTCTGCCACTTATGTGACATAGTTCCTGGAATATATGGTTGAAGAATTAAATCTAATGACGTTTCTCTACTGGCCCTTATCTTGTACTGAATGACAAACCTCTCCTTCCAGTGGTAATTTAGGAGTGTTACTTTCTTCATGTAAGTTGTTCCATTTAAGTGACAAGGTGCAAATGGTATGCTTGCAAGGTCAGGCCTGAGTACCCTGATACACATTCCATTATTTTATTTATCCTCTCTTTTTCTT
Source organism: Cnemophilus loriae (assembly GCA_013397755.1). Lineage (NCBI taxonomy): Eukaryota > Metazoa > Chordata > Aves > Passeriformes > Corvidae > Cnemophilus > Cnemophilus loriae. The sequence goes on along the minus strand of VZTF01002617.1, from coordinate 31,293 downwards.
AGCAGTCAAGGAGATGAGGTGTATTAAATTACTGTCTTCTTGCCTGCTTTTTCTTCCCCTCAATATTTCAGAACCTATTGACCAAATTGAAAGTGGGTGGTGGAAGGTATCCAAGATAATTGCTTTTCTACATGCTTTATGAAAATCAGCTGCTGGATAGATGGGAGATCCAAATTACTGTCCTTGCTGAGGGGATGGCAGGAAAGAGCAGAGCTGTGGTACATTCTCTGGCTGATCGTGTCCAGTTACATGCAATTGCAACATCTGTTTGCTTTTCCTTGGTTCTGTAGTGCAAAAGACCATATGCTGATCTTGTGAGCATGGAAATGGGAAACTTAGTGGACAAAGGGCGTCAAGTAAGGGAGATGCTAAGCATAAAGCCAGCAATTAATGGAATAGCTTGGTTCTTGTATGAGGCTATTTCGTTGTTAATGCGTTGACAGAAGTAATTAATTAAAAAAATCAAAGTAGTAAGGCTTGAAAACCAGTAGGATTTGAGCATTGAAGACTTGTTAGTAAATCACAGTTTTAATTCACAGAATCACAGAATAAGCTGAATTGGAAGGGACCCTCAAGGATCATTAAGTCCCACTCCTGGCCCTGCACAGGACATCTCAAGAATCCCGCCATGTGCCTGAGAGCATTGTCCAAATGCTTCTTGATCTCTGTCAGACTTGGTGCTCTGATCATTTCCCCAGGAAGCCTGTTGCAGTGCCTGACCACCCTCTGGGTGATTTTTTCTAATATTTAACCTAAACCTCCCCTGACACAACCTTCAGGCCATTCACTCAGGTCCTGTCACTGGTCACCATAAAGCAGAGGTCGGCGTCTGCTCCTCCTCTTCCCCTCACGAGGAAGTTGTAACTGCAAGGAGGTCTGAGGGGAGCATGTGTTGTACAGACATTACCACCTTTCAAATTTTGTTGAGCACAAGCTTGTGCGAAGAAAAGACACAGGAATAGAAAAGGAAAGGAGCAACAGTGTATCTATAGACAAAAGCTTGCTTCACAGTGAGCAGCTGTCAGCACTTGTGTAGACAGGCTGAAACTGTAGCTCCAAGAGGTATAAAATGCTACCTTTAATTAAGCAGATATTAATTCCGAAATATAATTTTTGACAATTTAGATGTTAAACATATTTTTCTTTATTATGTGCTATTTCATTAAAATAAAAAATGAGCATACTGGAGATGGACCAGAGAAAAGATTAGGCGTGTACCATCTGTATTTCTTTCTAATGTGGATTCTAGAGAGAATTTAATTCACCATTATGAAAGAATCACTGAGAGTACTGCATTTTCATGCAGAAGGAGTAGTAAAAAAGTAGTGAAAAATACCTTTTTAAAATATTCACAAATATTCAATCAGCTAAGTGCTGAATTGTGTTCAGTGATATTCACCATTATTTTATATTCACTTCCACAAATGAACATATATTCACTCCAATGAATTTAGTCCCTGAAGTGGATGCAATAATCTCTCAAGCTTACTTGTAGGTTTGTGTGAGTGCTGATGCAGAAATCATTTGCATTGGTATTTTGCTCATTCTTGGAAGCAGAAACAATTGGCCCGGTAGTGCAAGTGTTCAAAGGCAATGAAATACAGAAACAGAGGGCTATCTTTGATCAGTAGCTTGCAGCCATCAGACCTGATCCTGCTATCAGGGCACTTGCGTGGCTAAGAAAGCCACAGAGTTCTGCTGACTTTAAAGTGGTGTGTCGGCTCATGAGTCTGTTGCTAATACTGAACTGCAGGATTGAGGTTTATGGAATGAAAAAGTCAATTCTGTAAAATTTATTTCAGGAAAAAAAAGGATTATAACATGACAGTCCAAATAAACTAGGATTTGTTTCATAGGCAATGTATGAACAGAAACAGGTGATGGAATTCTGCATTATCCCTTTTTGATTAGCAGCTCTAAGTTAAAGATAACTAGATGGGATGCTGCTAATGCATATGAAATAAAGAGATTAAATGAAGAGAGTCTATAATGGTGAGAATTAGCTAATATATGGTGTTAGACTACAGTATAACTATAATGGTCTTTGAACTATGGTGGAGCAATGCTAATTCTGTCCAAGTCTGTAATTTTTGTGAAAAAATATGTGAAAAATCATAAATGACCCTACATTTTGGTAGTGTGCTGTTTTTCGACTGTCTGCTTTCAGGAGAAGGCCAATTGTTCAGAGCGGTGTTCTGAACACCCCAATTATCCAGTGGATAAAATGACCTCCGGAGCTTGTCAACTTCCACTTCTGCATTTAAAGAGAGTGTGTTTGAGGAATAAAAAATGGGGAGCTGCTGTCTGTTTATGCAATAAATATTGAAAGAGTTTTCAGCTGAAACGAATAATATATAGGAGAAACACCTCTGCCTTAAATTTGCTCATAAATATTTCAAACCTATCCCTCACCACTAGCAGTGGTTTCTTGAGGCACAGAGCCCATTCTCTGCATGCTAGGCTTACTTAGTAATAAGTCTTTCCTTCAGAAAATACTCCATCCAGAAAGTGTGCAGAATTGAATTATCATCATTGCTGCAGAGCTTACAAAATACTCTTGTATAACGTGATAAAGGTAGACCTAAAACCCAATTTCTGTGATGTTATTGCAAGGCAAAGCTTTTCATCCTTAGAAGAATATTAAAAGTAAATGTGGAGTTTTACTTCTGTTCGTGCTTTTAAATGAAAATTACTGCATCTAATTCACTTATATGTTTCATAGATTTAGCAACTATATAGTGGTATTAAATTAAATTGAGTTTCTTCAGCTTAAGACAGCAGTAAAAACATAGCATGTTGTCTGGTTTTGGCTCACTCTTCTGTCTTGCTGGCAGACTTGATGAGCATTTTTTGGTGAAAGTGTTACCAAGACACTAACAACTGTTTGAGAAAGTAGACTTTTGCTTAGCACTGGATGTTTGCAATAGTAGTAAGAAAAAAAAATGTAAGAGTAAAAAACTTACAGAGTTTGGGCAGAGGTATGAAAATGAAGGAGACGAGTTTGCCTATTTGCAGGAAGCTTTACTCTGGATTCTTTTGCATTTGCACTAAGAAAATGTCTTTAATTTTATTAGCCGAAAATGACTGTTCAATGCATTTGTGCTGAAGACAGAACACTAATGAGCATTGTTGCTCAGCAAGGTCTTACACATAGTTGCTGTTTGCAGTGAAAAGAGGGCTGTGGACTCCAAGAGAAGATAATGAGAGCTCTAAAGAATCTTGCTGAAAAGTATTTTACAATATTGTGTTTTTCTCTAGTAAGACTAAAATGGCAAAACCAAAGGCTGCTTATTCTAAAAATCCAAATTTGTATCTGATTATCTGGGTTTTTGTGAACAGATTCCTGGGTATTAAATTGAGATGAGCTACCAATTTTACCAACAAAGCCTATGCGTTATTTAAATGAAGACTGGCACTCTATCCCTAGTTGCTTTCATTGCTTATTGTGAATGTGAAATGTATTTATCTTTTACCATTGCTATAAAATCTCTTCCAATACAAAGCTGCAAACACCACAAGGGAACTATCTCCTTTCTGGTAAAAACAACTTTTATTATTTCTACTTTTACTGTCATGGTTCATAAGAAGGTGCCTTTATGATCAAGGGCTTAATTTCTAGAAAAATTATCTTCTCTTGTATTATATATGTTTTAGAATTATACGTTTGTTTATTGCTGATAGTAAAAGTATATGATCTGTTAAGCTACATTTAATCAACTAAAATGAGTTCATTTGCCAACGCATACTGCTGAGATCTTACTTCCTACATATTAGAGAGTGTTTTATGCAGGATTTTCTTTTGTTTCAAAAAGAACAGAGATGGCCACTCTTATAGTAAGTTCTGACTAAGGGCGCATGTCTTGCAGCCTCATAAATATGATTGTATTTATGGCCAGACCACAGGGCTAAGTGCAATAAATTCCATGTGATTATAGTTGTGGGACTTCATACAATGACCCTATTTAGGATATATAAAGGTGGTTTTTCAGAGGAGTTTAAATTTACATCAGGAAAGTTGCTTATCGAGGAGACTTTTTTCTTTACTTGACAACCTACCTTTCTTTCTTTCATTCATCCAGAAGAGCTGAACTAAAAACCTGCTATGAGATTTGCCTGATTTTTATTTTTTTTTTTTTGGATGGTTAGGAACATGATGCACTGCAAACTCTAATACTGCTAAATTTAAAATAAACTGGAGGGAGACAATATTACAGCAGTGTTAAAAAAACCCAATAAAAACCCCCTAAAACCCCAACCCTACACATTCTCTCCTGCTGTGGAGCAGGGAGGCCTCATGATAATTTGAAAATATGGCATGTACCTATGGTAAATATGTTTTGGAATCTCTGCACAGTCAGCTTGTTCTTAAACTCTAACATCTGTTTGTCTAACTTCCCTCGCTTTGATGAATGGCTTAAGGTGTCCATTATATCTCTGGTAGTCCTTCTCTCACCTTCTCAGAGTGTCATATCTGGATTTTGAGAAGAATATTCTTAAGATTGAATTTGAGTTTTGTTTGTTTTGGTTGTGAACTGGAAATATGTATTTAATAATGGAAATGCAGATGGCGGTTGAGGTACCAGAGTGCTGCCTTTCCTACATACAAATTAACAATAATCAGAAATTCATCACATCGTAACATTTTTTGTTTCTTTACTGAAAACTGATTAGATGCTTTCATAACACTGTGCCATTTTTATCCAGGTTTCCTAAGGAATTTTATGTGCATGATGACACTGTCATTTTCTTTTACTACAAATAATTTTTGAACTGGTTTCTTAATTCCAGGGAAATGTAATGGGTGAAAGCTTAAAAGCAATCAGGTTATTCTGACAATAATGAACCGAGTAAAGGAGAGAGACCTAAAACAGTGCCCTACAAAGTATGAGATGGTTACAATATGAGGTACTAGAACATGCCAATAAGCACCGCTCAATTAAGAGAAAAGCTCTAGTTAGGGGAACTGTGTCTTTTGAATGCAATGACCCAAATGTAAGGCAAAACCTCAGGAGCCAAGTCTTCGTTAACTCTCCTGTCACAGACCTGTATAATCTGCTGATATTTTACTACATTTCTTTTCCCTGTTTTGTAAAATGTAGGCCATTTGTACATATTTTTTTTATGAATTAAGTCCTTATGGTTAACTGTAACACTTTCTCGTAGAGTCAGTAATTTTTCTACCAATTTGATCCTTGATGTGGCAGACTTAATTATTAATAAATAAATGAACTTTCACTGTGGTAATGAATTTGCTAAGCACTCCTAATCATTTGAATTTTTTTTCAGCAAGAGTAGCCTATAAATTGCAATAATTTAAGGTCTGTTTTGTTAGTTTTTTGTATTTCTGGCTAGAATTAGCTCTGTCTCTGCCAGTGCTTTGCCTTATTCAGAGTAGTGTCTGCCAGCTCACTGTTGGTGATCTCTTATGTGCAAGCCCAATGTTCTGAGACTAATTTTTCAGTCAAAATATGTAAAACTCATCAAAAATTCTTTTTTTGCAGACAGTTTCGGTGTAGCTCTTTCACCATAAAATGTGAATGTCAAAGCCTTGAATGCTTCCTCAGTACCAAATTTTGGTCCTTCATGCTACAATACTGAAGTAAGGTCTTGTTGAGTTCAGCACAGAACAATATTTTGAGGAGATGGAGCAAGCCTGATGTAACAGGGTCTCTGATTCAATTGCATTTACTGTGGAGACTGACTGTAACATTTTAGTATCCTCTAAAATGTTAATTTTTAAGAGATTAAAACACTTCCCAACAATTTCAATAGTGATTCAAAAAAGAATAGAATGATGACATCAAACTTGGTGCCTATTTTGTCTTTGCCCCAAAGTCTATGTTATAGAGAAGTGTGATGTAGTTGTGTATTATCTCAAGAGAAACAGACATTTACTCAAGTAATGTGTATGTCTACAAGATGCTTGTGTTTCAAAATAATTTTTTCAGGTTCTGATCCCAAAGGAGCAGAATTCATGGCTATATTACCAGTAATGTGAAGGTTTTCTTGCTGACACTTTTTCTCAATTCGTGCTGACCTTGATATTTCAGGTGTGACCATGCTGTAAGATAAAGTGACAGGCTGATAAGTATTAACTGTAAGACATGAGTGTTCAGGTTAGAAAATAAAATGCATTTGGTATTACGCGAATTGATGGTTTTCAAATACTGTGTGCGTCCATGTTCAAAAATGTGTGCCAAATTATGCCATCTGGGAGGACAAGTGTTGCCGTGCACCAAATGTAAATCCAGGCTATAAATTAGCTAAACTTCTTATTTTAGTCTAACAGAACAAAAACCAAGCCTCCTCTGTTCCACAGAGTGTAGCAGATTTTTCTTAACATATTGTCTCTTGACCTTTTAATATGAGTGTTAAAAATGGTTGTGCAATCAACATCACAGAGTTCTTTTCCATAAGGCCTCTCTTAGTGCCTTTATTCTGAAAACCTAGTACAGCAGTTCTAAAGTGGAGGTCACCTTCACTTACCTTCATAAAACCTTGATTTGACTTAGGCTGGAAGCATGGAATGCAGGGAGGAAAGATTATTTTTTGATCATTGTCACCATCCTCTCACTTTATTTGTGAAAATTGCATAAACTTTCTCCACCCATTTAGACATCCTTTGTAATGTTGTTACATTTAACAAACTGACTTGTATAAGTGAGTTTGTTAAATGCAACAGAGTACAAACTACAGAAAAATCATAAACTGAGTAGAACTGATCATAGAGATGAAAAATGGAACCATTAAAAAGCTAAGGATGTCTTGTGGACAACAGGTAGATTGTACCATGCAATTAAATGATCACAAACTTTGATGTTTAAATTTACTGATGCTGATCATAGATTTATATTAGAAATTAATTATACATAGGTCCATTACTTTCATTTGAATGCCTGAAAAAGCAGGCATAATGAAATGTTAGTTCAATGCTATTAAAAATGCTATTTCTCTTGGAAGTAGATTTTGAAATGCTTTTAGGCATTTTGAGGATATGTTCCTCATGGAAGGAAGGTGTTCAGTATGTTCTCAGGGCCTTTTATAAGAAGTCTTAATATGAGTGGTCAAGCAACACCATTTTTAGAAGCACTGGTTTGAGTAACACTAGTTACACTGAAGCAGCTGTGAAGTTTTGCATGTGCTTTAGCAAGGATAAGGATTTATCTTGGTTTACTTACAGGCAGTGTAATGTCTTCTTTTTCCCCAAGGTGAAAAATTTTAGTCTGCCAAAAGGAGCAGAAATCCTTCAGGTAGTAAGGATATTACTCATTCTCTGAAGATCAGTCCCATTTATTTCCTGGTATGATTATTACTCACAGCTCAATTTTTATTAATTTTATAAGTAATCTCTGAAACAAGATACTTTAAAGAGGATTCATGATAAATTTATGCAAATCCTTGGTGTCATACAGCTTCCCTGCTTGTGTCTCTATTAATGGTGCATTAAAGCTGAGTCACATGAAAATCATGGGTTTATGAAGCTTCTTTTCTAAACCAGAAAAATCTAAAGTTTTGTTGCTCTTTAGATTATTAATGCTGTAATGACATTAAAGAGTATTAGCTGCAAATTTGCAAAGCTCCAAAGAGCTTTATTAGGATAAGCAATATTTTTATTGAGTCACTGTTTAATGAAAAGTTGGCAAAGTAAATCCAAGTGAAGGCCACCACAGATGTTCTGCTATGCTTCATCGAGCAATAAGCTGCTGAGTGCTTAGGGGAGAGAGGAAAGCTTGGATGAACCCAGCCTTCATGCACATTTAGCCCAGCTGATTTATAGTGTGTGCTGGGTATAAAATGCAGGGGAGTGTTTGATAATGAAATAGAAAAAGGAAAGAATACATCTGTGGAATACTGTAATGAACATGCCAGATAAAGAAAATGGAAGAGATGAAAGAGATTCTAGACTGCCAGGTGCTTTAATTGAGTATGGAGGTTTTCTAGGATGCAGGGAGAAGTGGCACTCTTGATTCTGTAGATGACATTGTGGACTTTTAAAAGAAATAAATCTAATTGTATATTAGCTTTGCTCAGGGTGATAGAATTATGATTATTGTTCACTAAAAATTACAGGCTTGTACAAGTGGATATGTTTTATTGTACTTACATAATTTTCGCTTAGGCAAGGATCTAGAACTCTCACAGAATGACACATTGTGGTGCTATGAAGTATAGTACACTGCTTTGGAGCTGTGACAGAAGATATTTAGTATCACTTCAGAAGTATAGACATAATGTGGAATCTTGATTTCTGTGTAATTATTTAATCATATACTGTGTAGAAAATACGGTATTAATTTATAAGCACGGAGGCTGTATATTTCTGACAGTTACTGCCCATGTCCTACATTGTTAATTCATGAGATTTTCATAGGAGCCAGATCTTGCTATAAAATTTCTGTAACTACTCAATGCTGTGTTTTAAGAAGGGGAAAGGAGTAAGACAGAAGTGTCGAAGGTGCATTTCTAAATCTTCTGGAAACATTTCTGCTGTCATTGCCCACAGACTGGCAGTTTCTATAGTGAAAACACTGTCTCAAGTTTTCATACCTTACTCAGGAAAAACACTTCTTTCTAGATCCTGAGAGCTGAGCCATTGTACATGATCCATTACCTTTTTGTACATGGGTGAAGAGTGCTTATGTATCTTAATGATGTTAAAAAACTAGTGTGAAACTGCCTGGAACCAAATCCTGCAATACAGAGTAGAATCTTACGGTCCACTGCTGAAGTACATTGGCAAAAAAAAAAAAAAAAAGGGCGACCCACATGGAGGAGAGTAAATAATCTCAGACCACTTCTGCAAGTGCAAGAAGCTAGATGAGAACGTGATCTACCCTGCTGTTGTATAGTATCTGCAGATTTTTTGTATCTTTTTTTCCGATGGTGAAGAGGGTCCCTGAGGTGATGTTTCTAATCTGCCTGTTGATAGCAGAATCTGGTTTATGTCCTGCTTTTTTTCAGGAAGTGACTTGAAGCAAAAGTGTAGCCCTTGAATTTTGGTGAAAATAAGTTTCTGTGTTTTGTTGTTTGTTCTTTTTCTTTAAATCTGTCCCAAGAAAATGTTTTGAAGTGTGGTACAAGTGGTGTGTGGTGCCAGTGGTGTGTATGTGGTACCATTGAAAGATTTATGCAATTTAGTGCAAACCTTAATTATTTTCATTCTAACTTGCTCTCCATTTATTTCACAAGAAAATTTTTGTAGGTTGCTATACACACTAATTAGCCTGTGTTTACGGACTAAGATGCAGAAGAAAGACTGATGAAGTGGCCTGAGACTATTACCTTGCTCTCATTAAAATAATTCTGGATGGATGTTAATTAGATTAAAAGCCATTTAGATTTGTGCTTCAAAGTAACCCAAGTGGCTTTTAAAAGCTGAACAGTACCTTTAGAAAAGAGTAAATATTCTAACCAACCAAATAAATATCTGATAGTAACAGCCAAATACAATTTGACTCATGATAATGTAATGGCTTCATAGAGTTTGCTGATAGATTCTATCATTTTGAAATGCTACGTATAATTTATACCAGGAAATAGCTGCAGCAATTCAGCCATTCCTAATAGTTTCAGCTGTGAAAGAATCATGGTGTCTCCATTATATACAGGTACAGTGTATTCTATCAAAAATTCCTTCTTTTGTTTAGCCTAAGATTATGTCATTGACTTTATAAGGATCTCTGCTCCCCAGAGTCCAGGGAAGCATGATGGGTCTTGCATTGTTCTCTCAGACTCAGGATGATTATCTCTTGTTTTCCAAACAGTTTTACCATGTGAATTTTTAATATAATACTTATGCTCTTAATATGATATTTATGCTCTCCTGTTATGACTTAGAAAATAGAAATGCTCTTCAAAAATTTGAACCATATTTCAGTAATCACCTTGAGTTAGAAAATGTCTGGACTGGATACAGCTGGGCCTGAGTTCAACTCATGGATATTCCCACATGAACAGTTCCTGTGTAACTCACTTTTGACTGTGAATTCCTTACTTAAATTAGGGCTCTCTTAACATTAAGACTATAACATGGAAAACAACATTCATGGCACTAAAAAGCACCTGGATCTTGGAAAAAAATTGCCACTTCTTTATGATACGATTAATGTATTTTCATGGTTGTATCTTAATGTTTTATGTAAATTAGAAGTGTGTTTGGGAAGCAGATGCATATCACAGCCAGTATGAGAAGCTGAGACCCATATACATGAAATGATCAGAATCTTTTCAAAAAGAACCATGATGAGTCAGAAAGAAACCCCCAAACCACAAAGAACTAAACCCAAGGCACTTATCATTAGAACAGATGAGCTATGCTGGAGACAATCGTAAGCAGCGCTTGCCAGGAGAATTACAGATCAGCTGAAAAGGTAACTGTAAACCTCAATTATTTTGGAGTCCATCTAGGTGTGGTGTGGTTTACCATGGTTTATTGTGAAAATTGGCAACCTTAAATCTGGTTCCCACGGAGAGTACTCATAATGACTAGAGCCAGGTATCTAATTAAGATGTTTGCGTTAGGAAACCAGGCTTTCCATATGCGGAATACATCAAATCAAATCAACTGGAAAACCAGAGCATGGTCAGAATGACTAAACTGTTTGCTAGAGCACTTTAACTGCCTTTATTGTGTAGCCACCATTGGTTTCTAACTCCCAAATTAGGTTCCCAGCTTTAAGTGTGAGAAAATTTTCTTGTTTATATTCTAAATTATGGTACGTCTGAAATAATAGGCAAAAGATGACTTTAATGGGTCCAACTAGCTGAATGTCTGTCTGCAATTCTTCAGCCCTTATTTGCATTTCATTTGAGAAATGGTATCTGGCCTTCTGTCTCAGAGTAATGATGCTTTGTTGGTAAAGGACACCATAGACACAGAGATAGTGGCTATATGGAAAACATTCTGGAAATTGTGGCATTATTTTTAAAAACAACATTTATGTTTCAGCATGTTGTTGTTTGTGCACATTAAATAAATGTTTATAATGCTAGTAAAGACCAACTGATACTAAATTTAACTACTCGGGATTGTCTCTGTCTTTCATTCCTCACCTGAACAGCTTAATGTAGTCTAAAACTATTGTTACTGTCTCTTACATTGGCAAATATGCGTGTAGATCTTTCTGTCTACAAAACTATTGTTTAAAGAAAATTGACAAAAAATTGAGAAAGCACCAACTGCTTCCATTACTAATCCATGCTACATAATTAAATCTTACAATCGAACTAGAATTGTTAGAGGTCTGGGACGGTGATAGTTGCAAGAGTAAAATATAAGTACTTACTAAAAATGAGCAGGAAGACACAGTTCCCTATAGTGTACAAAAGTTGTTTTGAAACTATACTCTAAAGAGACATAATCATCTTTGTAGGCAAACAGAGTAGCTTAGAAAATTGATGAATAAAATTGTTCTGGCTTGACCAAAAGTGAATTGTAGTGAAGTAAGTCGAAGCAGTCTGAAGACATCTTATTTTCCAGGTGATCTTTTCCAAGGTCAAGCTGAAAAATCAGGACAAATACCGAATTTTGATTTTTCACCATTGATTAATAGCTCATTTACCCCTTATGCATCTGTGCTGCTCTTCATGTGTTTAGACAGAAAGGTAATGGTTGGAATGGAGACCTCTATTTTGGTATTACTTTCCTGTATTTCCTACAATCTCTTAATGTGCGTGAAGTGTCACATCAGATGAATCTGGATGTGGTTAAGAAATTGTAGGACTAGAATTTGGTTATGCTGATATATATCAAAATATTTTTCCCCTCTGTTTCTCCTCCCTCCCCCTTATTTTTACCTCTGATACATAATATCTTTGTTACATTAATTTCAATTAATGTAAAAATAATCACAAAATATTGTAGCGTTTGTTCTTTACTTGTTTAGTCTCATCGGTGAAGCAGCTCAGCAAGTAAGGTAACAGAACATGTTCTCAGGTATCAGAAATATCTGCTGGTATCAGTAATTCTTGCCACTGCACCATAGAAAGGATGAACACTAACAAATGAGACTTTGCATTTGCTGCTGGATCAAGCATGTGTAAAAATATGCATAAATGACAACAGCTGCCCAGTTTTAGTCTGCTTTCTTGTTTTATGGCTAACAGATATGGTAAAAAACATCAAGCAGCCAAATATTTTGCACTGTTGAGTAAGTGAAAATCCATGATAATAAGAAAGTATAAATTAATTATAATTTGAATTCCTGGGAATCATGTACTGTCCTTAATATCTTACTGCACATCCTATACTCCATCCCCCCACCCCCCGCCTTGGGGCATTTTTTGCAAATTATTTCCTGCAATGTCAGCTCCCAACCATGTGGATTAATATTTACTTATTCTCTAAATGACTTTACATTTCACAATGAATAGCCAAACAACCTCAAGACTGGCACCTTCTTCAGCATGGAGTGTTTGTGGCTTTGGCAGCTTTCCTTGAAATAATTTTTAATATCTGCCAAACATCTGAATAAAGTCAACATAAATCTGTTATACTAAAATGCAAGATTTAAGAAAACTACTGCATCCAGAAGGAAGTCGGTGACAATAAACGAAATCTGCCTGAGAATTACTTTTAACTTCATTGAGCACCAAATTACTGTTTCAGTCAATTAAAAAGCTGACTGTAAGCTTATACAGGTCTGTCAGCCCAGATCCAGTCCTTTCACAAATGTATGTCTTAGACTTCCCTTTTCTGAAACAGATACTTATAAATGGCAAACTTGACAAGTTCTTACTGTCTTCCTATTCAGACAAGGATTTCCTTTGAATGGTGTGCTGGTTTGAAAGTAAACCAGCAGGAGAAATGAACCCCACACAATTATGTTCCGAGAGATTTCAGGTCATTGTTACAATTTAATAGACAGATTACAATAAATGCAATGATAGACAGAAAAAATTTGCTTAAACCCACAAAGTCAGAGTACAACCTGGTACCCTGCTGGTCAGGGTGGTGGTCACAGTCCTATCAAGTAGTGGTTGCAGTCCTGTTGAAGTGAAGGCTGCGGTTGAAAGCAGCAGTCCTGTGGAAGTCCTGGTCCTCCTCTGGATCCGTCCGGTGGTGGTGGTGGTGTCCCAAATCCCCAATTATATACGGTCGGGCTCAGGAGGGAATGTTCAGTACCTCCCCCAGGGCGGGGAGTTTCACAATGGAGTGATGTAATCCTGTGAGTCATAGGATATTTTTTGGAGTCCATGACAGTTGTTGCAGCTGTCTATTCTGCTGGTGCCATTCAGTTCATTATGACCCAGCAGCAGAAATGATGCCCTCTGGATGGGTGAGACTGTGCTGCTGTTTCCCCAGAGGCAGTTATGACAGCTGAGTCATTGGTGTGAAGGCATTACCCTGCCTTGCAGGGTTTGCATCTTCTCCTTTATCTCATTTAACACACAGCTTGTAGCCTGAGGGGTCAGGTGTGCACTGGTCAACTACTGCAAACCACCCATCATTAACAGTTTGTCAGAAACGGTGTAGAGGGGGGTAGAATACACAGTTTGGTTGCACCTCACATTAGCACTTCTCCTTCTGTAACCCAGGACAAATGGTTTTCTGTAAGTTACAAACTTTATTCAAGAGGTCATTTTAAAAACTTCTCCCAGAGAACAGCTAATTTGCTGATGACTCTTGAAACATCTTCTGTCTCTTGGTTTTTCCACTTCTAAAGGTAAACTCCGTAAAAACTCCAACCCAATCACCAAACACAACACTTAACAACAGCTTTGATACTTGACCTGACTATAAATACATTGTTTACCTCCTTGAATGAACTTGCGCTTCTCCCTGTGGCCTGAAGGATAGTTTAAGCTTAATATGTAACCCTTTGCCACCTACAGATTGAAAACTCATATTTCATGCTATGAGATTAAGGAATGGAATTAGTTTTAAATTTCTGATGGATGTAATAGAAAACACTTGCAATGATAGTGTCGTACGACTACTGGTTTTGGAGTACATTGACAACTGCTTTTGGTTTACTTGGGCTGGAAACATGATTTTAAATCTTTAAGACTGCTGCCCATATAGACTTCAGGAAAATGTTTATCATTTGGCTTTTTTTAATTCAATGAAGATTTTAAAATACCAAAGCTGTAGTTACTTGCTTTTAGTTGAGGCTGGAGATGTTAAGTGGAAAGGAAATATAATATAACATTAGTTGTTTGGTAGAGAAATTTAAATGGTCTGATAGGATCATTCATTTACAGGATTCTGCCTGACATTATTATTGGCTACCTTGGGAAGATTTAAGAATCACCACAAATGGTTTCCAACAGACAAGTGCTGTGTGATGTTGCAACAGGGAATATTTAGTTTGTGGTAGCCAATGGTATAATAAGGTTTTAAAAATAACAGTAGTGTAGCATAATTGTCACTATATAGACGTAGTAATTTTCAGAAAGCTTCTTTATACTGAATAGGAAGTAAAATGTACTGAGTTAAATTTGACCCTTGAAGTTTCTAGGAAAGACATATCTAAAGGAGTGTCAAAATACTTCTGAGAATATAAAAGATTTAGTCACTTTCTGCTTTTGAATGATCTTTTTCTGTCTTTTGGATACTGGCTAAAATGAATAATTTGTGTGAATGACACAAATATTGATAACAAATAAACAAAAAATTTATGACAATCTTGTCATGAAACCCAAAATTTATTACTGCAACTAGAAAAATAGAAAATATAAACCCACATTTTCTGTTTCCACTCACTTAGTGCACATTCACTATGAAATAGGTAGCTTCATTATAAATTCATGTTGGTGAAAATTGGACAAGAATCCAAACTAACAAGCCATGTAAAACAGCAGTACTACCTAATTGTCTTTCCAACATCTCAAAGTTAAATTTCATTCTTTAGATTTTTAATTATTTAGTGAGTACACCTAAATGCTATCTTTTTTTTGTCATGTAATTGCAGAGTATATGGAATGAAGAAGTAAGAGTTTATAAAGAAGGCTTAGAATAATTAAAATAATTTAATAATTAATTATCAATAAATTAATAATATTGTGTCAATATCTATGAGAGATAAAACAAAAATGTATGATGATGTTCTAGGAACATGAACTGTCCCTTTTTCTGAAACATACTTACAAAAGAACAATTACTTCTTTTTAAAATAGGAATGAGTTTCTCTTTTCCTGATATTTTATGCATAGTTCCTTACATTTATATTCTATTATCTATTTTCTTAAGTGTTCTGTCTTATGTTCCCATACATCCTGATTTATAATAACAGATTTTATCTCATATTGAAGCAGATTAAAATGTCACTCTTTTTATTATTAGAATGATAACAAATATGGAGTACTAGGTTACAAGAGTAAAGCAATTTTTCTGGTCTTCAAGAAAAAAACACGGAAAAAACTTAAGTATTTGATTATGAGAAACTTGAAATCCACAGTTTAGTAATGTTTTTAATTTTGTCATATAGTTTTAACCATGCCAAGTAATTACCTGTTTAAAAATTAGTTCCTAAGGACCTTGGTGACTATGAACTGCACATCTCTGCAAACTGACATCTACTTACTGCCCTCAGATTAATCTCCATTCTTGATTTTTTCCCCTGTTTTAATTTGATTTTGTTAACAAGAGGAAACAGTAATGATGCTTCTAATTGCAAGCAGTGAAACTCTGAGAGACCATAACTCTACAATATCCAGTGTATATCAAATTTGCAAGGAAGAGAGGTGAGTATAGGTGCAGAGTTGATTGTAAATCTGTACCTGCACTGAAAAATGCCAGAAGGCAATGTCTCCACAATGGTTACTAAAAGGAGTGTTCTGTTGTTACTATATTGTCCTACATAGTTTTTCACACAAAATTACTTTAAATGTATCATGGTATTTTATGATAATACACAGTATAATACAGTTATACTATAATTCCATAATATATGTTATCAGTAATATATATTGAAAAGATTTAGAGAATATTTTTGTAGATTCCAGAACTACATTTGATCACCTTTGTGGTCTAATTGAAATTGTATTTTTTAGCAGAGTAAGTAATTTTTAATACTTTTTGAGCTTTATATAAAATATTTTATGTAGGTTGTGTATGTTCCTTCGAAAACATTAAAAATAAAAGATTGTATAGTAAAATGTTGAAATTATTAGATGACTGCCTTTCCCTTATATGTTTGAAAGCATGCCCTGTGCAGTGACCTTTCCTGTGTTATAAAATGCATAACACCAGGAATATAATGAGAATTTTTCCATGAGACCCACACATGTGATAGAGAGCATTTCTGAAGATGAGGAATTGTCAAAGATTAGAATGCAAAAGAAATCCATGGAGATATAGAACAACAAATTTAGCGATCCTTTCTTCTACTATAACCACAACTAGTGGGACTGTAAAACTAGATTTTTGAACCAGTGAGTAAAGTGTTGTGCTATGACAAGGAATCACATCATGATTCATAACGGTATCTTCATCTTTAATTCCATTACTAGATTTTTTCCGCTGCTATGCTGTAGGTTACCAGAAAGAAAATTTTTGTTACACTTCTACTACTAATTGCTAGAAACCTTAATCTAATTTTCATCCTGTATTTCACATGAATAGTTTGCATACATGCTTTTCCTTTTTAATGTGTGCTGTATTTGCACACAAAAGTCTTAGTCACCAAACTATGGCCAAATCAAATTACATCATCAGAGTCAGTGTTAGAATATAGAAGAGATTAGAAATGGGGCAGTAAGTTAAAAAAAAGACCCCTTGAAACACAGTTTTGGCTTTCCTTTGCATGTTAAACTGTCTGGAAGAATGTCTGGTTTGATCAACTCGTCAGTATTAGAATTAGCTATAAAGATCTGATATGAACAGAGACTTGACATGGAGAGAGGCTATTTATAAGGGCCTGGAGTGACAGTATAAAGGGGAATGACTTCAAACTGAAAGAGAGCAGGGTTAGATTAGATATTAGTGATGCCATGATGATTTTTTGCCTTTTCTTTTATATACCTTCTAGGTATTCTCAATGCTCTTAACATGCATACTTGTAATTCCTTAAGTCTGATAACTCAGCATAGTCCTGGTATTCTGTTAGGCCAGAAGACCAAACATTCTAAAGGCCTTGCAGCTGGAGGCTGGAAAGCCCTACGGTATCTTGAAAATCCAAGGTTCCTTCTAAAACACATCCTGTAGTTTAAGATTAAGCCCATCCAAGGCGGGATAGCTTGGGATGGAGCGATATCACGCTATTCATTCAAGCCTCCCATCGGGTCATCTTTGTTAGATATGTTAATTTGTAACGTCTGTAAAATTGTACACATGATCTATTGTGTGTGTGCATTTCGGCGCATTCCACCTTGGCAAAGTGTTGCACCACAAGGATCCTTATTAAACACCAAGATAAAAACCCTTTATCCTTTAACCGTGTCTGGCTCTTGATTTCAGGACCAAGGAAAAGGCATCATTAGGAAGAAATTTTTCCCTGTGAAGGTGGTGAGGCCCTGGCACAGGTTGCCCAGAGAAGCTGTGGCTGCCCCATCCCTGGAAGAATCCAAGATTAAGTTGGACAGGGCTTGGAGCAACCTGGTCTAGAGGAAGGTGTCTCTGCCCATGGCAGGTGGTGGAACTGGATGATCTTTAAAGGCCTTTCCAACCCAAAACATTCTATGATTCTGTGACGATTAGGGAAGAAAATATATCACCTCAAGGAAAACGGTGTAAAAAAACCCCCAGTGTAATATGTGGTATGAGAGCAAGGAAAACTTAGAATGAAGTATTAGGATGAGGAGGCAGATGAGTAGGCAGGTACCTTATACAGACTTCCAGATATCAGGTGCAGGTTAGGCATCAAGCTTTGCCAGCTATAGCCTACATCCAACCATAACACACAAACCACATCCTTAAAACACCCACTTCGCAGCCAGAAGAGAATGCAACAGCTACCCCAAAGCAGAGAACTATTCCTTGCTCTTGCACTGCTCCTTTAAGCAACAAACAATCTCAAAGCCCCTGAGGCTCAGAAGGGATGCTTGGGGAGCCTGGGTCCCAGACACATGCCCCGCTCAGCTCAGCACACTTTAATTTGCAACAGCGGATGTGACCATGCCCTCGGAGGAATGTGCTCATAAATTACACAAACAGTCACTAAGTGCTTTGTAAGAGATATGGATGGCTTTAACTGGTCTTCCCCAAATGGCTGCATAACATTTTTTTGCTTCTCTTAAAAGGGGAGTGATGAAAAAACCCCAAAAAACCCAACCTAAACCACACACACAGGCAGACATAAAAGTAAAATATTTTTGTTAGCGCTGTTTTTCTCTAAAAGATGATAGCCCTAGTAAAAATGGACCCTTGAAAGACCCATGGAAAGACCACGCCGGCAGGATGCAATAAGTAAGCATTAATTTTTTAATATTTTCTTATCAAATCTAATCTCAGTATTCATTCCTGTAGGCCCAAAGCCACCAAGAATCTATCTATTCAGCAATGCCTCATCATTATATTCTCTGTCACTCTGCACTCAAAATGAAGTATTTTAAGTTATGTTACATTTAACCAAAGATTAAAGTGAAGAAAAGTAGAAGGAGAACTTTTTTTTAAGAGTGTGTGTAGCAATAATTAGATTTTGTAAGTTTAGGGAATGAATAAATCCAGCTTGGGTATTTGAAGGATCTGGGATGCCTGGGATTGGTATAAAACTATCGTAGACAGTGTACCAAATGGGAAGAATTATTCTATAGGCATAAATACCTGTCTTGACAAACTGCATCTGGAAGATAGTCCGTATCTTTTATCTGTCACAGTAAAGCAAGAAATGTCTATTCTTCTTTTTAAAATGTACCAAAACCTGTCTACTTGACGATCCATAGAAACCTGTCCAATCCAACAATAAAGCTTGAGAAAAAACCCACAAAAGAGGGAAGGAAAAAGAGAACTGAAATATGCCACTTTCTCTGTTAAAACAAAAATGCTATCTGCATCAATTAGTTAGATTTCCACAAGGAGCCTGAATATTTTGGAGAATCTAGACCAGAAGTTTTAACAAGTACATGTGAAGAGGTGAAACAGTCATTCGGATCTAGACAACTTTGCAGATAAATCCTAGTTCCTAGCGAAATTTGGTATTAGGCCCTAATTGATGATGTGTTGATTTCTAAGATTAGATGACTGCTTAGGTAACAGAGCTCTTCAGTGCTAGCATAATGACAGAGGTGAATAAACATTTAGTTACTGTATTTCTTTAGATGAACGTGCATATGGTTTTTTTTATTTGCCCTTCAGGAATGGTAGTTCTATAAACAATTTAAACCTCAGATAGGCAAGTCAAGGGAGATCTAACCTATAGATGGCTGTGAAGGACCTGCTTGAGTATTTGAATTATGCTCCTAGGTTAGTTCTCCAGATTGAGATTTTCAAATGGTTTAAAGGAAATAGGTATCAACACCCAATGAAAGGTCAAACACCTTTGCAAAATATGATTTAAATTTGTCTTTATGGTGTTTAAGGTATCTATTCTTATGTTTAATGATGTTATTCCATATTTTAAAGCTATTAAATTTACTATGTTAGATTAATCTGTGGCTTGTAGCTTTTACAAACATCATAAAAACGATATTAAAATTGTAGAGCTTTTAGCCTGGTCTTTTTAAGATCATAGGATAAAATCCTGCGCCCATAGGATTCCTCAAGAGAAAAATAGGAGGAATTTTAGCACTGGCTTCGATGGGATCCACAGCTGTTCCCCATGTGAGAGAGTTATTGACAGAATTCACCAACATGTTCCTTGGCAGTGATTTAATTCATGACAACAGTGCTGACAAGATCGATACTTATGGCAATTACAGTTGTCAAGCAATTGCCCATATTAGTAATGTCCATTGAATGCCTGACAAGAATTGGATGATGTTTATATCTGTCAGTTACCTGAAGACATTTATAGAATCTACCGAGAATTGCCATTAAGTACCTCAAAATATTATAGTATTCCTGGCAAACCACACAATACTTCAACAAGTTTTGTGTTTTCAAGTTCAATATAATAAAAACTACTATTCTAGTATTTTGTTGAAATCTGGCCTACTAATATATGATGAAGTTTGAAGGCCATGCTCCTTTTGAATTATTATGGATCAGTTAAAATAACTAAATTTAAAACCAAAAGCTTTTTCTGTTTTCTTTTTTCTTTTTTTTTTCTTTTTTCTTTTTTCTTTTTTTTTCTTTTTTCTTTTTTCTTTTTTTTTCTTTTTTCTTTTTTTTCTCTTTTTTCTTTTTTCTTTCCTTCTCCTCTTCCTCTGTCTTCCTTTTTTATTTTAATTTTTACTTTTTCAGGTTAGAACACTATGAGAAGGTGATTTCTACTCTCATTCTGTCCCTCTTCCATTCATATCCTTCTGCAAGGAAAAATATCCCACCAGTAACCAAGAAAAAATCAAACAAAATAACAACAACAAAAAAACCCCAAACAAATTGTTTTCTGATTTACCAATTTTTTTTTAGCATGAGACATATTTGTAAACATTGGAGACATTAGAGGCGGTCTTACAAAGTCAGTCTGCTAGAAACTCTGTGGCAGCTTTGGAGATGCTGGATTTGTGCTTGTTTAAACAGAGAGGTTAAAATTCTTCATCCATGGAAATGCTAAGCATAGGGTTGAGACAGCAAAGAGTGTGTGTGTGATTGTATCACTGGTCCATCCTCCCAGCTGCCATGCAAAGGCTATGGCACTTGGGGTAGATTTCTATGGAAGTGTGCTTGGTTGGAAGAAAATTTTTTCTCCACTTTAACAAGAATGGAATTTTTCATGGTGCTACTTGCCCTCATGCAGCATCTCCTTTGGGGATATTAAATAGTTATTATATCCTTTATAAAAGCTAAATCTGATTCATGGAGGCTCAAAGAAGAAAAACAACATGAGCTATGCAACATTTTGCTCAATAGTAAACCAGTCTTTACTTAAATTTGCACAAAGCACTAATCAGGCAAGGGGAAAAATGCTTGAATTATTTAAGCTAATTTATCTAACAGAAAAAAAAACCCCTCCACTGCAGGACTTCCATCTGTCTCCAATGGTAAACAGCTACCACCTGCTTCCTGTAAATGGCGGTGTGAGATTATTACTCAGTAAATGTCACAATTTCCATTTCAAAACTCCTTTTCAGCTCTCTGTTTCTGCAGCAACAAAATAATAAATCACCTGCTACCATGGTCAGAATAAATCCCCTATCTATGGAATAAAGGGGAACAGAGCTAGAAAAATATTATTTTTTTGGTTTTTGCTTTCAGTTATATAGAATTGTACCTGGATGACGATGTGTGAGACATATATTCCACTACATACTTTAGAAAAGAGAACATTTTTTAGTCTTAATGCTCTATTCACGTAAAAGGGCAAAAGTTGCTAGTTTGTATATGCAATGGCACCCATCAGTGACCTCTAAATCCATGCAAATATGTTGTAAAACATTACTGTTAGTACAAGGAAGAAAAATGTGCTGTAGGAGAAAACCATTTATTTTCTAGAATTGCCTTGCTTTTGTTAAATAATTCCTCAAGTCAAGATATTTCTCAAGCTCTGCAGTAACTGTAAGGATGCATATTAACCAGATTTATTTTGAGGGGCTGTAAGTGAAAAGTCAGGCTGAAGTGGGTGTGGACAGAATAATATTTTAGTGCCTGGGTAGCCAGGGCCTTCAGTTTCAAGTCAGTGATCTGGCAACAATCAGCAATCAAACAAAGCAGAGGCCTGTATGATATTACATGCTCTACTGACATTCTGGTTTCTGACCAAAAGGCAGAGAGATACAGTATCATAAAAGAATCATGCAGTGGACTATGGTCGTGCTGTCACTTGTACATCAGCACAGGCTGACATTTATTCATACATGTCTTAATGCAACACATATCTTTCTATATTATTTGCACTGTGGTTAAAATAGTCAGTACAGTTCAACCTTATTTTTAGGGAGCACTTCATACCAGTGTATTCCCATTTATCCCTTTTCTTTTCAAATCCATCATGGTTACTTCATGATTCAGTCATGCTTAAGACGCAGGTGATAAGGAAACCTGCTTGAGAAAAGGGTTTTTTAATATGGCAGCAGTTTCCTGTGCTCCAGCTCCAGACTTGGATGTACCTCCTTGTGTCCTCCTTCCCCTCCAATATAGAGTGTGACCAGGGATTTTTCTGACCCATTTGTGTGCACTCAGTCTCTGTGTCTCAAGAAGCCATTTTGCAGCATTTTACCTGCTTAGAGAGACTTTTATTTCCAAACATGTCCATGAATTTGTAATTTTCTAATGATGCAGAATACAGGCAACAGATTATTTTTCTTCTGGGTAGTAACCTGTGCTGTTTGTTTTGCATGGATCTAAAGGTATATTTACTAACTTAATTATTTTACTATAAAATTAAGATTTTTTAAGTCTGTACTTTTCTCAGAAAACCCTGGTCTTCTGAATAGGTGTCCAACTTCAGACACACTCATTGTATTTCCCTTCTGTGACAAAGACAAGAATTTCTAGGATATGAGCCAGATGTTGATTAATGGATCCCTTCGGAGGCGGCTATTCTTTTCTGCTTTACACTCAGAACTGAGAACAGGTATGCTTTTACTTTGGGTGCTTCTGTTTGATCCCTAAATTGACATAGCAGAACCAGGGTTCTTCCCTCATAGTTCTGCACTTCCCTGCTCCTAGGAAGAGGTGTATTGCTTTCATAGGAGCAAAGTGAATATTTCATGCATAACACAAAAAATTACAATATTAACAGAATATTATTATAGAAACATATCAGAGAATGCAAGCACAGTTTAGGCTTGTGTATCTATTGGAGGGTCATCCCCAGTGTTCTGAACATAATTATGGGAAGTGATCATAAGTTAAACAATTACCATTAAATCTCTGCCAAAAAATCTGCTGTTAGGAAGCAGGTAAAATCCTCTGCGTTTTGTGTCCTTGAAGTACAAGAAAGGTATTGATAAATGCTGAGGAGAAGAGAGTGCTACAGGGGAATCTGTTAGCAGTCTGCAACTACTTAGTGGAGCAGATGGAGCCTGGCTTTTCTGAGAGGTGTGCACTGAAAGGATGAAAGCCAACAATCATGGGTTGCAACAGGGAAAATCTGAATCAGACCTAAAGAATCATGATGTTAATAGTGCATCACTGGAAATGGTTGCCCTGGCGGGTTCCTAGGAACAGCCTCTTTGGACAAAGCTCTTGGCAACCTGATCTAACACAAGTTAACTCCATTTTAATGAGGTAGTTTTATTAGATGACACCTATAGGCTCCTTCCAAGCTAATTTTCCTATGATTCTACATGCTTTTTCCCCTAATTCCACAGAAAAATTCTGTAGTCTGCAGTGAAAAGGAACTCTTAGTACATACGTCCCTGCTTGGGGGAATCCTGTGTCCTCCTGGTAGTAATCAGGGTCCAAGATGACTTGTCCCATTAGCACCTTTGCTAGCAGCTTATGTGGCTTATAGCTCAAGATTATCCCGCCTTTGTGAGGATGTTATTGAAAAATGATTAGAGCTCCTCTCCTGTGAGGAAAGGCTGAGAGAATTGGGATTGTTCAGCCTAGAAAAGAGAAGGCTTTGGGGAGAACTGACTGTGGCCTTTCTGTACCTGAAGAGAGCCCACAAGAAAGAGGAAGAGAGACTACAGGGGCCTGGAGTGACAGGAAAAGGTGAAATGGCTTCAAATTGACAGAGAGCAGGTTTAGGTTACATGTTAGGAAGAAATTCTTCACTGTGAGGGTGGTGAGGCCCTGGTGCTGGTCGCCCAGAGAAGCTGCAGCTTCCATCTCTGGAAGTGTTCAAGGCCAGGTTGGAAAGGACTTGGAGCAACCTGGTCTAGTGGAACGTGTCTCTGTCCATGGCAGGGTATTGGAATGAGGTGATCTTCAAGGTCCTTTCCAACCCAAACAATTCTATGATTCTATGATAATTCTAAGGTGTGTTCAGTGTAGGTTCTCAAAAGGATTGTTTCGATTGAATAGTTGGTTGTTATTCTATCTCTTCTCTTTTCAAGTTGTACTGGTACAACTAGAAATGTGACAGAAACAGTCAGGCCCTATAGTCTGGCCAACCTGGAACAGTGGGGAACAGAGAACATTGTAGCCCTAGGCTAGTATTACTGCATAAGCTTTGCTACACGGAAGTAAACCGGACTATATATCTCTAACTTCTCAAATGTTCTTGTGAAAAAGGATGATGTCTATTTAATGGACAAATGTGAAGTGAATCTAATGTACATAAGAAAGTATTTTCTAGATAATGGATATTTTTGGTTCCTTATTTATAAATAAATCGCTGCAGTTGTTTTTATAATTTACCATTCTACTTGTATTTGATGCAAACTGTTCCAACTTTTCTGTAGCTCTCTGTCATAATTAAAATGAACCCTAGTGTTAACATAATTACATGATAGTAGAAAATGACTTAATCTATTTCTAAAACTGGCTTTATCAAGTGTGTTTGATCATTTTAATTTCACAAGTATAAATCATGAATTTTAATAATTGAAGTACAAACCAAATTAACTAAATGATACAATGTAATTAGGAATGTAATACATGGGGTTATATTACAATCTGATTAAATATGTCTCAGAAGACTCTTTTCTAAAAAACTAATTTATTAAAGATTTGTAATATAATCACACAGAAATTAACTTATTCTTCCATAGTTTCATTCTGAGATAATCTGAATTAATTTCTTTAAAATAAATATGCAGTAAGTTAAGTTTGTCTTGCAACACCTTAACCAATTTTTGAGACAGATAAAAGAAGTTACATTAAAGTCAAAACTAGTTATATTAGAATAGAATTCAAAAGAATAATCTTACAGTGGAAAATCTGTAGGGTTTTTTTGAAAATGTTAGAAAAAACGATTGGAGCTAACCTATACGAACCATCACAAACTGTAGGCTCTCAATGCTTCTGGCTTCCCTGGGAAGCTCTCTTGTGGCTGAAGTTGTAAATACCAGAGTCCTAGGGCTTGAATTAATACGCTCAAATGAATATTTTTATTGTTGCCATTGTTTTCTAAATATTTTATAACCATTCTCCTGTTTAATAGCCAGACTCCTTAAATGTTTTTTAGTAAAGCTAAAGGGAGGCTTTTCTCGCAATCCCTTCTCCTCTCAATGTATAGGTTTGAAAATAATTTCTCAGTAAAAGATTTACTGGAAAAGAAGAAGAATGCCCTGCTGTCAGGCTATTATCATCGTTCACATTTCAGCGTGCATGATCTTGAAGCAAGATAAGACAACTTAACCAAGCAGAAGGGCTTCGTTAGGGAGCTCTGTAGTGGCTCTTTGAAATACTTTACAGAATGCATCCAGATTTGACATTGCATTCACAGATGCTGGCATAAATTATCATAGTGGCACAGAAATGAATGGTTGTTCACAGAGTTACAGCAGTTGATATTAAGAATTTGGATTTTTTCACTGCCTACTTAATCAGGAACTCTCCTGATCTTGTTGTTAGTGCTCATTGTGTCTGTGTGTGTCTTAATGCCTTTCCTTGCTGCAATAATGTAGGAACTAGACCCTATAGCATGAAGACACCTTACCTAATAGGTTAGGAAAGCACCCTTTTTTTTCTCAATCTGTCTCTCAGAATATATAATACACCATTTAAAATAAATATTAACAAGACAGTTTGGAGAAATAAAGTCTGATAGTCTGGCAAAGGCACTTTTTAACAAGGTAGAAAATGTTGATATTGACTCTTTCAGCAGAAAGCAGTAAAGATTAATCCAAATAAATTCATGAATGGTCCATCTTCTGCCAAAAGGAAATGTTGCAGATTTTGTGATAAAAGTTTTTAAAAATAGAAATTAAGAGTCATAGAACTGTTTTGGTTGGAAGGTACCTTAAAGATCGTCCAATTCCGCCCCCTGCCACGGGCAGGGACACCTTCCACTGGAGCCCTGTCCAACCTGGTCTTGAACATTTCTGTGGCTGGGGCAGCCACATCTTCACTGGGCAACCTGTGCCAGGGCCTCACCATCCTGACAGGAAATTCTTTCTAGTACCTTATCTAACCCTGCTCTCTTTCAGTTTGAAGCCATTTCCTCTTGTCCTGTCAATCCATGCCCTTGTTAAATAGTCTCTCTCCATCATGTTGTTTTCCTTCAGGTCACAGTTAGGTCACCCTGGAGCCTTCTCTTTTCCAGGCTGAACAATCCCAATAGGTGGTTTTAATAAATGATGTCAATTTCTAGTATTTTCTCAAAAAAACCCCCTAACTGACAACCATTGAATAGTAGTTACTTACATATACATTACAGATGAGCTCTATGCACCTGGCCAGAACTCTTTAATAGAAGATTCTACCAGTTGTAAAAAGAAACACTAAAACCCGCCCCAAAATGTTACCCACACATACAACAGACTATGCTGAGAACGCGGGTGAGGGAAGAGAGTGAAAATAACTGTGATGTTCAGATGCAGAGTAATTTATCAGTTTATTTTGTTTGATCTTCCGTCCTGTACCAGACGTCATTATACTAAAGATGACTTGCCCACTGTTCACAGCAGCTGCAATACATTAGCCTAATGGATTGGAATTATAGGTTGCCTTAGGAATTGTCTATTTTGTGCCAAATCCAAATGTAAATCATACTGTGAAAACTCTTGACACTATTACATGTGATAAAATATGATGTCTTTGGAAAGAAAAAAACCAAAACTTAGAGGAATGATAGGGAAGAATAATAAAGCATGGCTAAAATTACAAAACCAATAGCTGGTCAAATGAAGAAATGTGACTGAGTAAAAATTACATATAATTTTTTATTAAATGTGTGTCATCTATTAAAAGACTTTGGACCTCATGAATTTATATTCATAAGGTAGAAATGCAAAAATTCAGTAGTAACTAGATACTGGGGAAATATATATTTAAGCAGCACTACTTAGCACAAGGTCAGAGCCCCTGAATTATCTTTGTACAAACTTGAATGTTAGCAAAACACAATGTGATGCTGTAGAGGTACACTACAGGAAATGTTAGAAACTTACCTTACTTATTGCCAAAGCATCTGCTTTTTCTCTGAAACATTTTTGGTACCAGTTATGAGGATTATCTACATTTATCTGTACTACATAGTATGGCTACAGTGGAAAGACTCGATGCACAGCAGAAGACAAAGGTGCTAAAGTACTTACCAAACTGGTATGCTCTAATTTTGGGGACGAATTATGACCTCAGTGAATTTGCATATGTATGCTGAGCAAATGACTGCTTTGCAAGTGTGGATGGAGTCATGAAACTCCATGAAGAAAAGAGAGTTTCTACCATCCCTACATAATTTGAAAAGGTTAAAGGGTAACTCAGTTTCCAAATTCACATCCTGCTTTCCAATAAAAATAACTTGAAACATTTAGAATTTTACGTATGGTCTAGTCTGCGTAAATTGTTGGGCTGCAAGGAATGAAAACAATGCTAAAATTATTCAGTTCAATCTTAACCTGTACCTCTACTCACTGGTCTTACATATACTCTATTAAAATATCCTATCTTGCTTGAAAGACAAGAAATATTTTGAGTGAAAGATACCTCACAATGTTCCAGGGTAGGTAGTAGTTTTATTACCAATAATAAAAAAATTGAATAATTCCACAACGAATTTTGATAACCTCACTTTTAAGATGCTGGAATGCCTGGCAATGTTGTTCAATAGTTTAGAGTCCCAGAGTGTCTGCTGTTTTTCACTGTTAATATGTATGATAAAATCTCATCTCTATTGCTGCCAGCAGGACTTTTACATCTGCAGGATAAGGGAGACTGAAATGTATTGACTAGGATTAGACTGATTTGAAGGCGTGTTGACACTGCCATGGCTCTCAGAGTGTGTCCTTATGGCTACTTCACAGGTGGTCATTGGGATTTGCTTAAGCACATCTGTCTGTAGGGAAGAGCAGAGCTTGTTTTGAAGTGATGCCTCATGTATGTATGAGATGGCAGGCTCTGAAGCTTCTTTTAGTGAGGCAGAAGGACTTCTTTAGTTCCCCATTTTAAGGTGGTTTTTTTGCAGTCATTATGTTTCGTACCTTTTGTTCCAAACCTAGTCTTGTAGTCAATCCTTTTTGAGTCTTTCATTCTCCTGACAGCACAACTTCATTCCTAATCCATGTCCCAAATAATATTATTTGTCTTGTAGACAATGCGGAGGTGTTGGATCACTTAATGAACGTCTAAGTATTTAAAGTGTTCTACTTTGAATTGATATGTTTCTGAAATACCTCAGAGTATGTATTACTCATATCTTTCCAGTTCATGTGTCTATAGGTTAAAGAATAAATAATTCCTTAGATGAAGAGTTTTCTTCAGTCATTGTATTTTAGACATAAAAATAGTGGTTTTTTTTAATGATGGGAAATGCAGTGATATGCTTAAAAAATTGTAAAATCATTTCTATCTAGACTTTTGTGTTAGATTACAAGTTGCTGTCAAGTCTGCAGTTTTAGAGAATCATAGAATGCCTTGGGTCAAAAAGGACCTTGAAGATCATCCCATTCCAATACCCTGCCACGGGCAGGGACACCTTCCACTAGACCAGCTTGCTCAGAGCCCCATCCAACCTGGCCTTGAACGCTTCCAGAGATGCGGCAGCCACAGCTTCTCTGGGCAACCAGGGCCAGGGCCTCACTACCCTCACAGTGAAGAATTTCTTCCTAACATCTAATCTAAACTTGCCTTATTTCAGTCTAAAGCCATTCCTCTTGCCCTGTCACTGCACATTTTGAAATTCCCAGGATTAAATGAATGACATGCTATGAAATGGAAAGACCTGTTTGATTGAATTGCAGAGTCATTACTTGTGACCTTTCAAAACTTATGTAGGTCTGGTGAAACAGAAAAAGCACAGAAAAGGATAAATATATAGCTGATATTAAAAAAAAAAAAGGAACTAGGAATCCTTAGACTTAAGTAAGCTACAGGAAAAATCTTTATTTCTGTATGAGAGTAACTAAGGCAATGATGAAGGCAAATAAGACTTAACCAAAACTTTAAAGAGCAAATCCTGTAAAACACTGTCTTCTGTATGACTACACGGGAGTGAAAGAAAAGTTGCAGAGGTGACACATCTCGAGTTTTGATGTGGTTAAAAGCAACTTAAGAAAGTAGAACATTTTTGAAAATACTATACTAAAAGCAGCAGGAAAATCATATACAGAAGGCAAGAAACAATGGCTTACCATGAAATAGAGAGAAATACTGACTTATGAGTCCTGGGTCAGGTACTACTCACTGTTGTTCACAAATGAGGAGGCTGACATTTATTACATACGCTGATGAGAGGAGATAATGTAAATACATTTTATAAAAGGATGTATGAAAAAATAAGGTGTTTTTCAAACAAACAAATGCCCAGTGTTGCTATTAGGAAAGGCAGCTCTTAAGATTGAGGAGTAACTACATAGAAAAGTTGTTTGTTCAAAAACCCCAAGAGTTACAGGTTACAGAGAACCATAACTGGGGTGCTAGTCATCAGTTCCATAAGCTGCCTTAAGAAGGGAAGACATCTGAAGAATAGATAAAAAGAGTATAAATAATAACATGGAAGTAATCCTTCTGCTTTGCTGAATCTCAGATGGAATATTTGGTCCAGATATTATATGGGCTTGTTCAGGCTATGAAAGAGCAGGAGAGAAAAGAGGCCTCCTGAGCATAACCTCTAAGAACTTTGAACAAACTGAGGCTGTTCTTCAGAAGAGACAAGCGAGGGCTGTTTCTTTTACAGGCCTTTAAAGCAGACTTCCAATACATAAACTCCATGCAAACAAAAAAGAATATTCTCTTTATGTCTATAATGAGGGGTTTAAACTGCAACCAGCATGACTCGGGATAGATATTATCTTTCTAGTGCTAAAGTTGGAGAAGAACAGCTAGTCTGTGTTAAGGATCGGTAGTGATTAACATCTGGCTCGAAAAAAACCCTACAATGAGATAAATGTGATCATTCCTTGGAGATATGGACTAGATAAGACCTGTTGTTGAGTGCTCAATTTTTAATTCTGGCTGTTTAATTAAATTTGTCTAAGTCAAGAGTTCCTTCTGCACATGCTCCACCTTCCCATCTTGAACGGTAGCATAAGGAATGCAAAAGAGTTGAGTGGTGACTTTTTATTTTAAGAAGTCCACTAAGACAGCTTTGTTGTGTACTTCTGAGTACTGGAGGGTAAAAAGTCCAAACCCAGACTTATAGGAACAATCTGTAGCAATTCTGATATCTAATGATTTTTTTTTTTAATAGAAATGATTGTGTACTTTCATTGAATGCTAAAATATATTTACAGGGTAGACCTGTTAATATTGAAGGGACTTAAATAAGAAATAGCTTTCTCTATTTAATCTGGAAAGAAGTATATTAATTCCTACTAAAATGTCATCTGTATAGAAGAAAAATGTTTATCTTATGTAACATCTACTTTAAAGAATAAATTACAGAAAGAAAGAACCAGGACAGAGTTTTAGATGCTCCTTCCTTGATATGAATTTTTCATTCATTTTTTCACATATGAAGTACTAAGTTTGCATCAGTTTAATTTAGAAAAAATTAAATCTGTGATCCTGCATTTGATATCACTAAAGAAACCTCGTAACTGTTGATGACTCAAATACAACTAATTGATTAAATGTGCTTTGAGTTTATGAACATGATTAGGCCACATACGATTTGCATACAAATCACTTTGCACTGCTTGCATTTATTTAGGAAATCTCAATGCGATTCATAAACATACACTGACATTTCAATATTGCGGCACTTTGATAGAACATTATCTGGTCAACAGCATAGATAAACAAATTATCTTAAAAATGCAGGCTAATATATAAAATGTTAGCATTGCTTTGCAGTTTGAAGTGTTTTGCTCTTTATGGTCGGGGTGTGCAATGGCATGAAGAAAGGTGCATTTCTAGCAGTACAGTAGGGCAGTGATAGCCAGGGCAATTAATTTTAGATAGAAACAAGAAAACTGGTTACCATCGTCCAGAATGAATGACAGGAAAGAACAACCCTTGAAAGACAGTTATGAAAACAGGAGGCAAAAGCATCTGAAGAATCAGATTTAGGTTGTTGGAGAAAAAGGCAAAGTACAACCACTGAACAGCACGATTATTGCACTCAAATTTAATTCAGTTCTAATAGTTTCTCTACTCAAGCCATTTTCCTTTGTCACCTTCTTTGAAGCTCTTCCTTTAACTGCATTACTGCTAGCCCTGTGTCTTGGAGTGATTTATGATGACAGTCTATTCCATGATCCTCTGCTTTATGCCCAAAACCGGTTGCTGTATCTTTAAGGCCCGGGACTGGGTGTGTGTGG